>CM050840.1:25438781-25693781 GCA_027580175.1 Siniperca scherzeri
TTTTGGCTTCATGCGCCACTGAGCAGCTTTTCCTTATCCTATTCGATTTGCTTAGTCATTTAGCTTCTTCTTTTAGCCTCTCCATTTAGGCTTTCCGTCACACTTTGGGCCTTGCGCTAGTAAAACGAGGTAAAACAATGCAAATTAGCTGGAGCTGGAGCCATGTTGACTGCCTCTGTTCAGTGTGCGGTAGTAGGTGGTAGTGGGTCTGAGCGGCTGATCTAGTAAGTCGGTCTGTTTTCGGTAGTTTTACATTTGATTTCACCATTTTAAATCATGGAGAATTATTGTGTTTGTGCAGATTGCACAAACTCAGCCTGTCAGGACATCAAGTCCACCATTTCCTAACAGAAAAAGGTTGCTAACTAGCTAGCTCTGGTGCGTGTTGCAGGTGAAGAGACGGGATTTCACTGTTGCGTCTGTAACAGGAAACCGCGGTCACGTTTGGCACTCATTTTAGACAGGAGGATTATGTTCCCGTTGACATGATGGAGTTCAGGACAGGATAACGAAGCCAGGACTGTGTGAGACTGACAGCTGCTGCGGTTACTTCAGTACACACAGCTGCTTCATCAGGTTCACTGTCAGCAGGCTGCTGGTAACGTTACTGCCACTGGCGGAAAACGTGAGCTGTGCACCATAAAAAGGTGATCACACAGTGATGCGCCGCTAGAAACGCGTAGCCAGCAAAACTATTGTTTTCCTATTGTACGGTGTGTCTCCGTGTGATCGTCCCTTAAAAGGGACAGTTCACCCCAAAATCAAAAATACATATTTTTCCATCTTACCTGTAGTGCTATTTATCTATCTAGATTGTTTTGGTGTGAGTTGCCAAGTTTTGAAGATATTGGCCGTAGAGATGTCTGCATTTTTTTAATATAATGGCAATATATGGCTTATGGTGCTCAAAGCACTAAAAAAATACATTTGAAAAACTCAACAGCAATGTTTCTTTCCAGAAATCATCACCTAGTTACACAACCAGGTGCAACATACCTTATGCAGTATGTGGCTGAAAATTATTAGTGGTCCAATCTTGGTTGATGCTTGGTTTATTCTGGTTCCAGTGCACTCCAGCCATAAAATACTATGGTGGTAAATGTCCCAGATTGTGCCAAGAATTGCTTGCATTGTTATTTTAAAAAGGAGATGCAACACACCAAAATTTGTACTGAAGTAAAACACAGGTAATACTGTAGAGTAAAAATTATGTTTTGAAAAATGTTTTGAATTCTCCTGCTCCATCATGTATGAATCTTTTTTTATCTACCGTTTCAGCCCAACAGCCATTTTCAAGATAAAGAGTAAAAACATATGAACAAGGCGTTGTACAAATCACAAAAAAACATTATAACCATCATGAAGAATTTATTGCAGGGCTGTTGTATTGGGCTGCATTAGTTTTAGCTTGGTGTACCTAATAAACTGGAACTACTTGAATATTCTGAATATACAGAGTATTTACCCCAAAATTCTTGGGGATCATCAAGACTTTTGGGAAAATACTCTGTGGACTGACGAGACAAAAGTTGAACTTTTTGGAAGGTGTGTGTCCCATTACATCTGGCGTAAAAGTAACACCGCATTTCAGAAAAAGAACATCATACCAACAGTAAAATATGGTGGTGGTAGTGTGATGGTCTGGGGCTGTTTTGCTGCTTCAGGACCTGGAAGACTTGCTGTGATAAATGGAACCATGAATTCTGCTGTCTACCAAAAACTCCTGAAGGAGAATGTCCAGCCACCTGTTCATGACCTCAAGCTGAAGAGAACTTGGGTCCTGACCTGAATCCTATTGAGATGCTGTGGCATGACCTTAAAAAGGCAGTTCATGCTCAAACACCCTCCAATGTGGCTGAATTACAACAATTCTGCAAAGATGAATGGTCCAAAATTCCTCCACAGTGCTTTAAAAGACTCATTGCAAGTTATCGCAAATGCTTGATTGCAGTTGTTGCTGCTAAGGGTGGCCCAACCAGTTATTAGGTTTAGGGGGCAATCACTTTTTCACACAGGGCCATGTAGGTTTGGATTTTGTTTTCCCTTAATAATAACAACCTTTATTTAAAAACTGCATTTTGTGTTTACTTGTGTTATCTTTGACTAATATTTAAATTTGTTTGATGATCTGAAACATTTAAGTGTGACAAACATGCAAAAAAAATAAGAAATCAGGAAGGGGGCAAACACATTTTCACACCACTGTATTTAGACTACTTTTCTCCATCTTTCTCCACCTTCACCAACTAACTTCAACGATTTCTTCATCTAAGCCATCAACCTGTCTCTTAGACCCCATCCCAACTAGGCTGCTTAAAGAAGTTTTACCCTTAGTTAGCACTTTGTTACTAGATATGATCAATCTGTCTTTGTTAACAGGCTATGTACCACAGTCCATTTTTAAAGAAGCTGTAATTAAACCTCTTCTTAAAAAGTCCACTCTTGATCCTGGGGTTTTTGCCAATTATAGACCTATGTCTAATGTTCCCTTTCTCTCTAAGATCCTTGAGAAAGCAATCACCAATCAGCTGTGTGACTTTCTATATAACAATAGTTTATTTGAGGATTTTCAGTCAGAATTTAGAGTGATAGCACAGAGACAGCACTGGTGAATATTACAAATGACATTCTAATTGTCTTGTTAGATCTTAGTGCTGCATTCGACACCATTGACCATCACATCCTATTACAGAGGCTGGAACATTTAATTGGCATTAAAGGAATCACAATAAGCTGGTTTGAATCCTATCAGATCAATCACAGTTTGTACATGTTAACGATGTATACTCCATGCATGCCAAATTAGTCACAGAATTCCGCAAGTTTCTGTGCTTGGACCAGTTCTATTCACCTTTATATATGCTTCCTTTAGGCAATATTATTAGGAAACACTCCCTAAACCTTCATTGTTATGCGGAAGATACCCAGTTATATCTATCGATCAAGCCAGATTAAACTAATCAGTTAGCTAAACTTCAAGCATGCCTTAAGGACATAAAAACCTGTATAACCTGCAATTTTCTGATGTTAAACTCTGACAAAACTGAAGTTAATGTACTTGGTCCCAAACACCTCTGAGAGACGTTATCTAAAGATATAGTTACTCTACATGGCATCGCCCTGGCCTCCAACACCACCGTAAGGAACTTTGGAGTTATCTTTGATCAGGATATGTCTGTTAACTCCCATTTGAAACAAACTTTAAGGACTGCCTTTTTTCACCTACTAACTTTGCAAAAATTAGGCACATCTAGTCTCAAAATCCATCCATCCATCCATCCATTTTCTTCCGCTTATCCGGGGCCGGGTCGCGGGGGCAGCAGTCTAAGCAGGGACTCCCAGACTTCCTTCGCTCCAGGCACTTCCTCCAGCTCCTCCGGGGGGATCCCGAGGCGTTCCCAGGCCAGCCGAGAGACATAGTCCCTCCAGCGTGTCCTGGGTCTTCCCCGGGGCCGCCTCCCGGTGGGACATGCCCAGAACACCTCCCGAGGGAGGCGTCCAGGAGGCATCCGGATCAGATGCCCTAGCCACCTCAGCTGGCTCCTCTCGACGTGGAGGAGCAGCGGCTCACTCGAGCTCCCCGTGTGACTGAGCTCCTCACCCTATCTCTAAGGGAGCGCCCAGCCACTCGGCGGAGGAAGCCCATTTCGCCGCTTGTATCCGCGATCTTGTCCTTTCGGTCACTACCCAAAGCTCATGACCATAGGTGAGGGCAGGAGCGAGATTGACCGTAAATCGAGAGCTTTGTCTTCGACTCAGCTCCTTCTTCACCACAGCGGTCCGATACAGCGCCCGCATCACTGCAGACGCTGTACCGATCCGCCTGTCAATCTCACGCTCCATCCGTCCCTCACTCGTGAACAAGACCCCGAGATACTTGAACTCCTCCACTTGAGGCAAGGACTCCCACCCACCAAGAGAGCAAACCACCTTTTTCCGGTCAAGAACCATGGCCTCAGATTTGGAAGAGCTGATTCTCATCCCAGCTGCTTCACACTCGGCTGCAAACCGTCCCAGTGCATGCTGCAGGTCCTGGTTTGAAGAAGCCATCAGAACGACATCATCTGCAAACAGCAGAGATGAGATCCTGTGGTTCCCAAACCGGACACCCTCCGCCCCTGACTGCGCCTAGAAATTCTGTCCATATAAATTATGAACAGAACCGGTGACAAAGGGCAGCCCTGGCGGAGTCCAACATGCACCGGGAACAGGTCTGACTTACTGCCGGCAATGCGAACACAGCTCCTGCTCGGTTATACAGGGACCGGACAGCCCTTAGCAAAGGGCCCCGGACCCCATACTCCCAGAGCACTCCCCACAAAGCGCCTGGGCACACGGTCGAATGCCTTCTCCAGATCCACAAAGCACATGTGGACTGGTTGGGCAAACTCCCATGAACCCTCGAGCACCCGATGGAGAGTATAGAGCTGGTCCAGTGTTCCACGACCGGGACGAAAACCACTCTGCTCCTCCTGAATCCGAGGTTCGACTATCGGACGAATTCTCCTCTCCAGTACCCTGGAGTAGACCTTACCGGGAGGCTGAGAAGTGTGACCCCTCTGTGATTGAACACACCCTCCGGTCCCCTTCTTATACAGAGGGACCACCACCCGGTCTGCCAGTCCAGAGGCACTGTCCCAGACCGCCACGCGATGTTGCAGAGACGTGTCAGCCAAGACAGTCCCACAACATCCAGAGACTTAAGATACTCAGGACGGATCTCATCCACCCCTGAAGCCTTGCCACCAAGGAGCTTGCCAACAACCTCAGTGACTTGGCCAGGGTGATGGATGAGTCCGCCTCCGGTCCCCAGCCTCCGCTTCCTCTTCGGAAGGCGTGACAGCGGGATTGAGGAGATCCTCAAAGTATTCCTTCCACCGTCCGACAACATCCCCAGTCGAGGTCAACAGCTCTCCACCCGCACCGTACACGGTGTTGGTGAAGCACTGCTTCCCTCCTGAGCCGTCGGACGGTTTGCCAGAATTTCTTTGAGGCCGACCGATAGTCCTCCTCCATGGCCTCTCCGAACCTCTCCCAATCCTGAGTTTTTGCCTCTGTGACCGCACGGGCTGCAGCACGCTTAGCCTGCGGTACCTGTCAGCTGCCTCGGGAGTCCCACGAGCCAACAAGGCCCGATAGGACTCCTTCTTCAGCCTGACGGCATCCCTTACTTCCGGCGTCCACCACGGGTTCGGGATTGCCGCGCGACAGGCACAAGAAACCTTGGGACCACAGCTACGAGCCGCCGCGCCGACAATGGAGGTGGAAAACATGGTCCACTCGGACTCAATGTCCCCAGCCTCCCCGGGATCTGGGAGAAGCTCTCCCGGAGGTGTGAGTTGTAGACCCTGCTGACAGAGGGCTCCGCCAGACGTTCCCAGCAGACCCTCACGATACGCTTGGGCCTGCCAAGTCTGTCCGGCTTCCTCCCTGCCAGCGGATCCAACTCACCACCAGGTGGTGATCGGTTGACAGCTCCGCCTCTCTTCACCCGAGTGTCCAAGACGCGGCGGAGGTCAGATGATACGACAACAAAGTCGATCATCGACCTCCGCCTAGGTGTCCTGGTGCCACGTGCACTGATGGACACCCTTGTGCTTGAACATGGTGTTAGTTATGGACAAACTGCAACTAGCACAGAAGTCCAACAACTGAACACCGCTTGGGTTCAGATCAGGGGCCGTTCCTTCCGATTACCCCTCTCCAGGTGTCACTGTCGTTGCCCGTGGGCGTTGAAGTCCCCAGTAGAACAACGGAGTCCCCGGGCGGTGCACTGTCTAGTACCCTCCCAGGGACCCCAAGAAGGCCTGGTACTCTGCACTGCCGTTCGGCCCATAGGCCGCCACAACAGTGAGAGACCTGTCCCCACCCGAGGCGGAGGGACGCGACCCTCTCGTTCACCGGGTAAACTCCAACACGTGACGGCTGAGCTGTGGGGCTATGAGCAGGCCCACACCAGCCCGCCGCCTCTCCCGCAGGCAACGCCAGAGAAATGGGCGTCCAGCCCCTCTCGAGGCGGGTTCCAGAGCCCAGGCTGTGCGTGGAGGCGAGGCCGACTATATCTAGCCGGTAACGCTCAACCTCCCGCACAAGCTCAGGCTCCTTCCCCCAGCAGTGACATTCCATGTCCCTAGAGCCAGTTTCTGTGTCCGGAGATCTGGTCGCCAAGCCCCTGCCTCGACTGCCGCCCAGATCTCTCTGCACCGCCCCTTCCGGAAGGGGCCGGTGCAGAAGCCCCCTATGAATTGTCTCAAAATGATGCAGAAAAACTAGTCCATGCATTTGTTACTTCTAGGCTGTTTTATTGCAATTCCTTATTATCAGGCTGCATGAATAAGTGTCTTAAGACTCTACAGTTGATCCAGAATACTGCGGCATGTGTACTGACAAGAACTAGGAAAAGAGATCATATTTTTCAAATATTAGCTGTAAAATCCAGAAGAGAATTTAAAACCCATCTCCTCACCTGCAAAGCCTTTAATGGGCAGGCACCATCGTATCTTCAAGAGCTCATAGTACCTTTATTATCACAATAAAAAACTCCCAAAATGCAGAGTAACTTGTAGTTCTTAGTCACCAAAAGTACAATGGGAGCCAGAGCTTTCAGCTGTTAAGCTCCTCTCCTGTGGATTCAGGTCCCAGTTTCGGTACTGGAGACAGACACCATCTCTACATTTAAGAGTAGGCTTAAGACGTTCCTCTTTGACAAAGCTTATAGTTAGGGCTGGCTCAGGTAAGTCCTGAACTATCCCTTAGTTATGCTGCTCTAGGCCTAGCCTGCCAGGAGACTTCCCATAATGCACCTCTCTTCTTCTGCTCTCTCTCCATTTGTACATATTCTTATTCCATTAATGCATGTTACTAACTCGACATCGTCTCTCTCCCATAGTTTTGTGCTTTCTCGTCTCTCATTCTTGCTCTCTCTCCCATTACTACCTACAAATTCCATGGGACTCCGGAGAACATCCAGGCTAAGAGGGACGTGTGAAGTAGCGACCAGATGTGACCCAATGTGGTTTGACTTTAGTTTACGTACAGTTTTCTTCTAATGAGCAATAACTGACCCTGTAAGAAAATGAAAGTATGTTAAATAAAAGGCCTGTGTTTTGTCTGACTAATATAAAGGCTATGCCCGATATAATATGGCATTAAATTAATCTAATTACAGCCTGTGTTGTCTAATTAAGCTATCATAGGCCCATGTTGGCAACATTAAATGTGATGTCTTTTATATCATAATTTGGTAGTACAGGTAGAATAGTGTTTCAATGTAGCATATTTTGGATCTGATATGATATTATATTTGATTTAATTAGACTATGATCTTGTAAAATGGTGTCTAATGAATGGTGACAAGAAAATAAATTGCTGTTTTTGACATCAAGTGTTTGATCCATTACGCATCAGTAAATATTTTGACAATGCAGTCCCACCACCGATCACGTTTTCGTAGAGACCAAATCTGTCGGTTAGGAGCAACATTTCCTTTGTTTGTCACTGCTGGAAAAGGTAAAACAAATATAAATAAAACATTGATCGTCTTTTCAGTTTTTCCTTTCTCCGCTGTTCTCTCTCTTTTTGATGTTTCGGCACCGCTCTCATATAAAGCCCTGCTAATGGCGACATTTTAACGTCTCTGCTTGCAGTTAAAGAGTAGGACATGAGTCAGAATGTAAACATTAGTCACGTGTTCCAACAGACATTTAAACCAGGGCTGGTAGAAATGCAGTGTGAATCGTATAGCACTGGGCTTAGGTTAACCCTGGGTTAACATTGTGTGTGTGAAAAGGGGCTAAGAATATGCAATGTGAAAAGCCTTTAATTGTCTCTCTCCTCCCTATAGTGAATATCAAGAAATCAAGCTAATTTATTTGTCATTTTACAACACAGGGTTGCACAATGAAATGTAAGTTGTAGCCCCTTCATGCTACACACACTTAGAACATATGTACAAAAACTTAAATTTAAAATACAATAACAATAAAATAAACAATATAGGCTACAGTTATTTACAAGCTATACCTATAGACTACATGTAGCTATACACCCAAAAAGTAGGCTAATAATTCAGTGCACTTTTTTGAATTTGTGTCTGGGGGAAAGCAGCAACAAGATAATGTTGATAATATAGTCGGCATCATAACGTAAAACCCCTAGACATCTGGGAAACATTGACTTTCAATTTAGACTACATTTGAGCATCAAACATCTTTGATGTAAACACAGCGTCCGCCTTACCTTCTCTTGCCGGAGTCTTGCGTTCTGTCGCCACGGAACATGGTCCGCCCATCGAGTGCGATAGCTTGATCCGGCATGTTGTGATGCAGCCAGGTCTCTGTAAGATGTGCTTCAGCGATAAAGGCGACAAAAATAACAAAAAAACTAAAATGTTGCGACGTTTGAAGAAGCTAGCTACTGGCTGTCGCATTTGCACGCGCTGCCATCACCATGGTAATTATATGAATCCATATCATTAAGGTTCATATTTTAGAACATTGTGTCCTGCCTTGTTTTACATTGCAACCTGCTGTCATGGTGCAGCTTACCATTCCTAGCGTTTGTCTGTTTGTCCCCTATTGGTTCTCCCTCTGTGTGTGTGTGGGTGTGTGTGTGTGGCTGGCGGAGCGCGGCCTCCCAAGGAAACCTCCAATCAAGAACGGACACACCTGCTACACTCCTGCTGTTACTCACCTGATCTCCATCCACCAACACCTGGCAGTATATATACCCGGCTCTTCTCTCTTCGCCAGATCGTCAGTTTACCTATGAGGTATTGAAGCTCGGCATCTACCTGTACTCAACGAAAGAAACCCTTTCTTGTATGTTTTGTGAAACCCTAACTAATCATCTGATTCCTGTGTCCAGGCTCATCTCACCGATCAACCTGTCTCCAACCAGCACCGGCTCCGCCAGTCACTCGCCAGCCTGCCTAAGCCACCAGCTCTTGTTTCCCTCCACGCACCAAGTGTCTCTTCGTAGTTCTGATAATAAGCCGAAGCTATCACCCAATCCATCTCTGTGTCAGTCGTGCATTTGGGTCCAGAACCTCCGTGACTCATAACACCTGCAGATTCTGTGAAATTTATGGCAGAGTAGATATGTCTGGTATGTAATTCAGTTAGCCTGTAGTACTGATAGACAAATAGATATGATGATTGATTTTTAACACTTAAATGCTGAAATGTTACAGCTGCTAGGAAATTTAAACACTTCGATTTGATCCAATTATTTTTCTTTTTTTTTTATTTGTGGTGATATCACTTAACTTTCTGGCAACTACTGACTGATTCTGATTTGAAATATAATCAATGAACTACAAAAAACACATAATGTCAGGAGTACACAGGAACTTCAGGTGTCTTCCTGCACTGCTACAGAAAGGATTCTATGTCAGCTACATTTAGAGACATTGCACATTATAGATTAATAAATAAAAAGCTGTTAAAATCTCATTAAAGACAGACAAACTTGATTGCATATACAATACAACTAGCTGAATTTTTCACTAAGGTTTATACATTTTTTCTATTATCTGATCTTTTAAAAAGCATATGTATTAATAATCTATATTTGTACAAGATATAATAAGAAACACTTTAGTGAAAGTAACAAGGTAGAATGGTATATTTCTAAAAGGAATATACATATACACACATTGTATACAATATAACTGTGAAGTTATAGTGCAAAGAAATTAAAGGGTGGGGTAGATAGTGCAAAGGGAGTGATATGTTGGTGTGCAAAAGAATCAAACATAAACACTAAGAGAATTCCACAGTGCTAATTCACAGATGTGATATCTTTATTTGTAGTGCAATGAAGTAAACATGTAGTGAACATGAGTAACATGCAAAGGTGAGGTAGGTGAGAGGTTTGTGAGGATGATAAAGTGGAGATGAGCGGTCTCACAGCCTGAGGGAAGAAGCTCCTCTGTAGTCTGGTGTTACAGCAGCAGAAACTATATCGCTTGCCAGACAGCAGCAGGGTTAACATGTTGACCCTGCTGGGGTGAGTTCTGTCCTTCAGTATTATCACCAATGTCATTGATGATGGGTAGATGCACACACCATGCCAATTTGCGATAAAAGAAAACAACTTTGTTGGAAGAATGCACACCAGTCTCCAGTGTCAAAGTCAGACACTTTGTATGCCCAACCATCCACTCTGACCTCAGAGGTTTTGCGGTGCTGTGACTATAAGTGATACTCGGTGTTTTCAGTGTTTTTAAACAGACTATCAATTTGACCTTTGAGCTTTTTTTCTTGTCTAGCAATGAAATATAAATAAATAGATTAATACATGAATAAATGAGAGGTTGCTCTATCTTGGATCTTTGAATATCACTACAAATTAGTTTTCCTGTCAAAACCAGCAGAATTGCAGTCACATCTACTTTGGTTTTAGTTACATTTATTGGGTTATTGTAAATTGTGGTTTAGGTTAGGAGCTGGTAAGGGTTTGTTAAGTCTGATGGAAAACACTGTCTTGGTTAAATCTACATTCAGTCTTTTTATCCAATTTGTTTTCTAAATAGCCTCCAAAAATGACATTTCTTTAAATACAAGGGATATGTGGCCCTTTAAATGATGTGTGTAATGTATGCTGATGTTTAGGAGGCCTTTGGCTAAAAAGTCCCTCTCACCAATTCAGAACTTGTTTGTTAACGATTCAGAAATTTAATCTTTATCTGCTGCGATGGGAAAACTAAAACAGATGAAAAAATGATATACACTGTGAATTAAATCCACCAGGAACATGTGATTTCCCTAATTATTACAATTTAATTTATTTGAATTTGCAGCACTATGTTTTAAAAGCTACATATGCATATAAAGAAAAGTCAGACAGGAGCTGAAAAAATACTCTTTGATAAGGACACACACACATAAACAGACACACACGTGTAGATAAACCACCAGGTGGAAATCTTCTCCTTTATCACAATTTTACAGGAGCAACAACATGGCGTCAGCGCAGAAAATGACTAAGAGGTCAGCTGATCCCACACAAATCTGCTTCTTGTCACCGTCAACGATGTATGTGTGTGATGTGGGTTTGCGAGGTAGGTCTGTTGGACATGAACTTGAGACAGTGTGAGTGTGACTTATTATTATTATTATATAGGTATATAATATAATGAATAATATATGAAAAATAATAATATAATGAAAAATGACACATGACACATAAGATGTTTAAACATGCTGTCTAGAAATTTAAGGAAGATTTCGTTTTATTAATGAGAAAAACACTTCCATAACTTAGGGCTACTAAATCTGCTAGTACGATTTTTTTCGAAAGATAAAGATTGGATGACTGTGTGGTTGAATAAAATTAATTAGTTAATTAATTAGTTTGAAAGTCAAACATGAAATTACCTGGAAGGTTTACCTCTCTGAATTGTATCTTAAAATAAAGGAGTAGATAGGATTTGAAAATAATTTAGTCGTCAGTTTTCTCATCATCGTACTTGTCTAATACACACCTCTTTACTTACATTGCCTAAATGATATACTGAAAATTATCCACAAAACTTGGTGAGATACTTTGTGAGTAATATTGTTCTGTAGAGGGAATGGTCAATATGTCAAGGGGAGGAGCTTAGTAAATGTTCATGTAATAAATCCAGGATGCATGGCTATTCATTGATTCAAATTTTCATGGTTGCACATATTACTGTAATGAAGGGAATTTTTGTCTACAAGATGTTAATGTGTTCATTGTTTTTAGTGTGTGTCTGTTATAAAAAATTGAGTTAGGAAAGTCAATGCTGTTGGAGCGCATTCAGAGCACATGAATTACTTCTTTATACATCTCCATCTGCTGTTTAAGTCACTTGTTTTCTCCAAAACAGGGATGTCACATTCGGAGTTCCACAAGGTTGCATTCTAGGGACATATATATATATATATATATATATATATATATATATATATATATTTATATTATTCTTTATAAGGTGTACATTATTTTGTTGTTTTAGTAACTAACTTAATACCTCATCTCTTTTGCAGATGATACTAATTTTATTTGGTCACACACAAATTATATGTATTCTTTTCAGCAAAACAAACAAATATGGTCTAAAACACGAAAATGTCCAAATGGTTTTAGCTTAATAAACTATGACACTGAATCACTGAGTTTCAAAAATATAACTTAATGTTTGTAGGAAAGAGTTTGAAGTGAATACATGGTTTTGTTCATTCTGATCATCTTTTTCCTGATGAATATAATACACAAGTGAGTCTTTTGCATATCCTCATTCATTCATAAGGAACCAGATTTGAAATTATATAATCTTTATGTTTTCCACTCCCCGCAATGCAAGTTTTGAATTAAACACAGAAGAATTCAGTTTTGGAATAATTATAAATCTAATCTACTAATCTGCTACATCACTTCACAACACATAATGAGCATCATCCTTCCACAATGTTTGAGGGAGTTTACAGTGTCCCTTATCCTACTTTCTATACCACTGTACTTTCCACAAATTGAAACATACTGTATACATTAATTTACTTTCATTTCTTGTTTTTGACTGATGTTAGTTTTATGCTTGCTTGCTATTTTGTTATTTGACTTTCAGTGCTGTTTGGGCTAAGCCCACCTGTGTTTCTGCACAGTCGTTTTGTATCATTGTTTTTATGTCATGCTTTCTGTGCAAACCGACTAACTAAATAAACGATAGTAATTAAAGTTTGCTTAGTGATAACGACCGGCTCACTTGTTTCATGATAAACCTAATGATGTCCAACACGAGTCAATGTAATTGAGGGAGAAAATCAGCCTGGATGAATCTCACAACGTAACACCTCAAACAGCAACATGCCTTCACCTCTCTGCTAAACAACCACACTTACTTTTATAAGGTCAGCATCATTGTAGATGGCTGTAAAATTTCACAGATGACTAGTGCGTTGGCTGCCAGTACATTTGGTTGTTTAAAGGTCCAGTGTGTAACATTTAGGAAGAGTTATTGGCAGAAATGGAATATATTACTTATGTATATATATTACTTATGTATATATATATATATATATATTCACATATATATATATATACATACATACAACGATTCTTACTTTGAGGTGATTATACACTAATGATAACATATATATATATATATATATATATATATATATATATGTTATCATTAGTGTATAATCACCTCAAAGTAAGAATCGTTGTGTTTTCAATACCTTAGCATAAGCCATTTTTACCTACACATGGGTCCCCTTCCACGGAGGTCGCCACGTTGCACCGCCATGTTTCTACAGTAGGCCGGAATGGACAAACCGAACACAGGTTGTAGATAGGGCCATTCGCGTTTTTTGGGCATTTCGCGGTACTCGAATGGTTGCAAACTGCAAATTCACCGCTAGATGCCTAGAATCCTACACACTGGACCTTTAACAGCCACATGCAGTCAACTTATCCTGGCTTTGTTTGAAGAGGATGAGTCCCTTTTCTTTTGCCCGCTGCATGTTGGCCTGCTGCTCGTTATGGACAGGAGTGTGTGTGTTTGTGAGTGTTTAGTTAATAACTCTGCGTGTGTGTCAGCCCAGTATTTTTGGAATTACATTCAACTTGGACGATTCGGTACCTGTGATTTCACACTTTGAAGTTAAAGCTAATTTTAAATGTTGTGTATGGATATTGAGATGGTCCCCTGCATTCAGTGTTTGTGCAGTTTCTGTGGACTTTAAACATATTTTTTTCTTACCATTTTTCCTATGATCTTCCCATATTGTCTGTTTGTTTTGTGTAATATTGACCCACATTTCACTTCTTTATAAAAGTGATTCTAAATACTTATAGTTTTAATTTTAATAATTAAAGTGGTTTTAGTTTATTTGTTTGTTTATTTAATTTCTTTTTCAGCTGCAAAATGTTTTTTCAAGCTTTCTCTGCCGAAGCAGCAACCTGTAACCTTGTTAAAATTTCAGACTAAGGTGTGGTCTCATGGAGAGTTGCCCAAATTAAAGTATTTCTGATTCTGATTCTGAAATTAATCTGGTATTTTGACATTTTCCAAAATATGTATTTATTTTTTAGTTGACATTAAATAGACAGTTTTCACAGTAGTTGTGGAGTATATTAAGGTTTTTGTGCAGTCCTTGGCCTGTTTGCACCAGAAAAGGTCAACTGTATAAAAAAAACCACACTTGACATGTATTTCATCTCAGTATGAACCCTGTGGTTGGGGATTTTTTTCCAATACATATATTTAATAGTGCTGGCAATAAACGAAACCCTACCATTTCAAAAGTGGTATTCCTTAATCCAAAGGTTGCAGAGTGCTGTCAAAATCTACTGATTAAAAAATATCCTTTCATTCACTTTATGAAGACCATGCGGTTGAAGGCTCCGAAATAGCTGTTTTGTCAAACTACTCTTTCCAACGCCAAGAATTAATTTTCATGCTCACACATTTTTCTTCTGGATATGTTGTATTAAGATACTCTCAACAAAACATTCCACATTCATGCTGTCATTATTTTCTTGTCAAGTGGAATGTAGGCGTACATTAAGATTACTTTTCACGGTGAAATCTCAGTTCTGCAATGTGATTTTTTTTCCAAAAGAGAACTGGGTCACAACTCAAACATTGGTATTTCAGATTTTCTGACGATGGCAAGTGCTTAGATCACATACATCTACACTATTAAAAAATAATATTTAATGTAATTGAGTATCTTGGATTTGTTAAATTACTCTATCTTCTTTAAAAAAATAAAAGACACCCAGCAGGATCTGAGCCTTGTGGATTATCACCATGTCATTGAAGTCATATAACCCAGTATCATCACTGAAAGAGGTTTTGTATTTCAGTGTATGGACACATCCTACTCAGAGGAAACAGTCACCAGTATTCACCAAATCTCTTCTATTTCTATAAAAACAAATATGCTTCCTTCAAACATACTGCACTTACATCAGTTTCATGCTACTTATGTACACTGAATTTACTGCTTATCTGCCTTCTCAATGAAGTAAACTCTATTCAGCTAATGAATTATAGGTTAAACGCAGTTTTAGGTCTGAAAGTAATCAAAAACATGCCTTCTAGCTGTTTCTCAAATCAGAATGGAGCATTCTTGTTCCCACAGTATTTGAAGGAACACTTAGAGTCCATCTAGCACTGTATTTATGTCATACCCCCTGCCAATCACCACCACACACACAGGCTTTGTTGGAGGCCTGTCCAGCCATATAGTGTGTTTACAGTCTTTTCCTTTTCTTCCTGAGTTGTTAAAACGCACACACACACACACACTCACACAGACTACTGATCCAGGGTTGGGCAGATTATATTTCACTGCATATCTCTGTTTAAAGTCAATTCAGTTTTACTAAAATGACACAATTGCAGTCCAGTAACAAAAGTTTCTCTCAGTGTCTGTCCACTTTGTTCAATGACTAATTGAGGCTGTTACGTTTTATTTTTATTTACAAACTGAATTTAAGCACCTTTTCAACTTGCAAATTAATCCTTATGATATGTAAACAGAGTAAAATTCTAAGTGAGAAATTTCAAACTTAGGAAGTTGCAGCATCCCCTGACCTTGTGTGAATATCTCACACAAGTCTCTCATTCTCTTTTTTTATTTCCACATATTTAAAGATTCAAAACATGGGGCGCCCCAGTAGCTCACCTGATAGAGTATGTGCCCTATGTACCAAGGTCTCTCTCACTCCCACCTTTCCTGTCTATATCTTCAGCTGTTACTGTAAAATAAAGGCAAAAAGTAATCTAAAAAAAAAACTATCTAAATAAATTTGAAGGTGTTTGTGTTAAAACAGGATTGTTCAGCCTAGTGTCCTCTGCCCCCCCCCCCCATTGGCCCCATGGCCATTCCAGGCCATTCCAGACCAGACAGGGGCCAGACTACTGACTGTTTACAAGCTGTCTGTCTGTCTCAAGTTCAACTGCAAAGTCCAACCTGGGAAACAAAAAGACAGTCCGCATTGCAGACAGAGGAGGAGGAGGAGGAGGAGGAGGAGGAGGAGGAGGAGGAGGAGGAGGAGGAGGAGGAGGAGGAGGTTGGAGAGAGAATGTGGTAAAAACAGTAGGGAAAGTGTGTGTGTGTGTGTGTGTGTGTGTGTGTGTGTGTGTGTGTGTGTGTGTGTGTGTGTGTGTGAGGTCTGCTGGACATGAACTTGAAACAGAAAAACGAGCCGCATTCCTGGTCTGAAGCATAAAGTATACTCTGGGGAGCTGTGTGTGTGTGGGTGTGTGTGTGTGTGTGTCTCAGGGGGTGGGTCCTCTCCTCCTCTCTCGCTGTCCCATACAACCAATGTAGAATAGAATAGAATAAAGTATAGAATAAAATATCAACTTAAACATTTTGGGGGTCCTATTGAGATTCAGATGGATAGAAGATGGGTGATTTTGGACAGGAGGGAAATGTGATTTAAGGTGGAACCAGCACTGCAGCCCTCTGTCTGTTTGCTGTCTGACAGCTGACAGTCAGAACCTCCTATTTTTTTCACCAACAGGGGGGAGATGGGCTTTCTGCTCTACTACAGTTTCTAAGAACAGATACCATGAAAAGCTTTCTACTCATAGGAATTAAATTTACCATTTTATAGGGAATAAAGTGTTCCTCTGTATGTCAACTTCTTGGAATAATATGGTTCTATGTGTGGTTTTAAAAATTGAGGATCACATCCAAGATAGCAAAACTGATCCTAAATGTTCTCTTAATATAATACCAAAATTCTATCACATGTTTAAATAGAGTTTTATATTACAGGTGCATTTTAGATAGAAACTTCTGATTCTGAGAACTAATTTTCTGTTTGGAATTATAAGGTCCTATCTGCTCAAGCATGACAGAAAGCAGAGATTTTGTTGAAAAAGTTAAAGTAAGTATAATAGTTTAGTCTTACATAATTAACCTATTAATTACTAAAGCGAGCATGGACAAAACGCTTCAATTTAGACACTAAAACATTTAGTCATATCAAAGATTTTTAATGATAAAGTTTAACTGACAATTCAATTTAAAACAATGCAAAAAATTAAAATTATTGCTAATACTTTCTGTCCTTTTTCCTGTTCCACAGCAAACCAGTTAGAAACCTGAATTTATCTCCAATTCATACATATAAAGAAGTTTTAGCCTTAATTGCTGTCATCCCTTAAGTAGCCACTTGAGTTACTAATAATAACATTAATTCTTGCTAACAAACATTAACATGAGCTGTGTAATCAACGTTAGCAAGCTAGCTGTCTAGCATGCTAAAAATCAGCTTTTCAACAAGTTCAAACAAGATAAAAAATGACACTCAGTTTCGTTGGCATTTTTAATGTGTCATTCACAATGTCTTCCAGAAAAACATACATTTTGAGGTTTTAAAACTTCCAAGTTCACAATTTCATGATCATTTTAGCTCTTTTAACCCCAGTCACAGAGCAGTGAGGCAACACAAAGAGACAGAACTTGATTGGTCCTCCAGTGTATATTCTGAGCACTGATTGGTGCTTTGCACAATAACACCAAGCTAAAGAATGACTTTGGGGATAGATAGAATCTTTTATTTTTTTCACTTATCAGAACAAGAATTTATAAAACTAAAATGATTAGAATAGTCTCATGTGAATAACTCATTTTTGACAAAAAAGCCAAATAAAACCTTATATTACTAAGGTCACAATATCTAAACATATGCTCAAAATAGTTTAACGATGGTAAATAATGATTTTACTTGTTTACTTGTTTAAATTCACTCCATCCTTTCCCCAGGCACTTTAATACTAACTGTCACCTCAGATGGATTTACTCCTTATTGGCTCTTTTCCCAGAATGACTGAAATCCAGCCAACTGGGTGGGTTTGTAACATATGCCAGTTACTGACGTCAGCCAATCACGATCCTATATTATGAGCACTTGTGCTGCATATTAATTCAACTTTAAATTACATTTACCAGCAAAGCATTGTGATGGCCATTATTGTAATCCTGATCCTGAAGAGTCTGAACACCTCCCAGCTGTTCCTGACTGCACAGCCTCAGATGAAGACCATGCAGCTTTGACAGACAGGAAGCACTGTCTGCTTTCAGGGACAACAAGGACTGCATCCAAATAGGCTACAGAATTATGTCCCTTTTCCTTTGACCAACCTTCCTTGACTTCATCATGTGGTCAAGGAAAGATATGAAGGAGAAAGCATGATAATAAGAAAACATTATAATTTGGTGAATTGCGCACATTTTTTTAAGTATCACTGGAATAAGGAATTTCGGGAGAAAGAATGGTCTTGCATATTTCAGTCAGTGGTGGAATGTAACTAACTACATTTACTCAAGTACTGTAAGCAAACCTACCTGTTGGATCCTATGAATAATTTCATTTTTAATTTTTATTTGAGTAAAATACGTACAAATGTGACATGAGATCTCACTCTTCCAGCTCCACTTACTGGCCACCTTTCCTCTCTGAGAATGCAGCTGTCTGCAGGAAGGAATGTACAGTGCTCTGTGACTATTCACTTTGTTTTTACCACCACAGCAGGTTAAACCATGCATCACTTACACCAACATCTCTGCTCCATTCTATTGAAATAAAACACAAATCTGCGAAAGGTCTTCTTTTTTTTTTTTAAAGATTGAAAAAGATTTGAAAAAACAAACATCTACATTATCTCCATTGATTTTGATTTTTTTTTTCCTTCACTACTCTCTTACATTCAGTGTCATATGAATAATCGTTCCATGGATTATCAGGGTGCAATTAGACCTGACCTTTGACATTGTTTTTAGTGTAGCTCTAGTTTTGGTGGTGCATGCAACCTAACTGCAGTAGGAAGCTGATTGTGCTGCAGTTGTCCTCAGTGGAGTATGGAAGCGTTTAGGGGACTATATTAAAATGATAATGTAAACTTGGAAATGAAAATGTAATTCCATAATAGCATTTTCACATACTTGTATGGGCGTTCTATGACCATATTAAAATGAAAATGGAAAAGCTGTTTGACATTTAATTTTTAAAGTCGTACCCTACAGTACAAGGTTTTCAGTTAGGACGTCACTTGCATGAACATCTTCATTTTGATTCTGCCCAAATGTTTTATAAAACCTAGTGGGTTTATGAATTGTCAGTTATCTTGACATGACTTTGTTTAATTTATCTTGTAATAAAAATTATTTAAAATGTTTCTGTCCCTCAAAAAAAAAAGAAAAAAGATTGAAACTGGAGTGGAGTGGGGGCTGGGCCTCACTAATTACTGTACAAAAGCACAACTTTATAACTTGTACAAAAACTCAACTTTAAAACTTCTTTCACTGATTTTGGTGAAATAAAATGCAGAGAATTACAAGTAAAATGTGTCTGCTTTAGATATGGAACCATAAGGTATAAAACCTATATGTAATCATTATGTGTGTTAATGAGTGTAGTCATAAAGCAGTATGAATGCATTATAATTAATTTGTTACCAAATACTCTGTTAAAGTAAAAGTCATGTATTCAAAATTATACTTAAGTAAAAGTATAGAAGTATTATCAGCAAAATATACGCAAACTATCAGAAGCATTTATCATGTGGAATGACCCTTTCAGGTTACATTAGCCTATCTATTATATTATTGCATCAATGTTACCGATGCCTTAATGTGTATGTAGCATTGTGTATTTTGTAGTTGCTCAAAGTGGAAATCATTTTAACTACTTTATATATTTTTTGGGAAGTTTAATCTCTAACAATGTATTATATTTTAGCTGTTTCTATATTTTGATTGTAAAATCTTAATCTGAAAAGTAACTAGCATATAGCTGTCAGATAAATGTAGGGCAGTAAAAAGTACATTTCCCTCAGAATTGTACAGGGGTAGAAGTATAATGGAAACACTCAAATAAAGTACAAGTACCTCAAAATTATACTTAGTTACATTACACCACTGCCCACAGCCTATATAGGAAATTCTAATTTTATTTCATTTTATTGTTTTGAAGTTAAAAGAATCTACTTTAAAGGAGGACATTTTCTTTATTTATTACTCTGAGTTTTCTTTGCGCAAGTGCATTGAGCTACTTTTGGCTTCAGCAGATATTTTCACCTCATTTACCGTCTTCGCATTTGCAAAAGTGGAATATAATAACCTACATGCCAGTCTATTTAAATTTACTCCCAAGTAAAGCATTTCATAGACACTTTATGTAAATGTGATATTTTCTATTTGAAATAAAATAAAAACAGTTCTGAATTACAATAATACTTTTTGTACACATTAAGTTGCAAGTTACAAAACTTGATGTGTACAAAAAGTATTATTGCTATTACTTATTACTGTAAATGTATGTTATATTAAGTAAAATTAAGTCATGCCAGAATTAGAAAAAACATATATCCGTGGATTGGTATGTGATTTTGTTGTGTTGTGTGAGAATAAAGTAAGACCACATGGCAGCCTCCTCTCTCTGGTATTTGGACTAAAGGGGAGAAAGAGCTTCATGAGCTTCATGGTTTCCGTCAGTACTGTTGGCTTTACAGGAGGACAGAGACTGAGCAGTAAAGAGTCAAGAGGCCAGCAGAGCACACCGCCGTTTGTCAAGTTCAATGTTAATGTTTAACGGTCCGACACGCACACACACACACAAAGGAAATTAAATTCGGTTTTACAATGACTGAAATCCAACTTGTTTTTTAATAATATATCTGTTCGAAATTAATAATTCCCCGATAGAAATAATAAATCAGCTTTGTCATATATGCATCTTTTCTATTCTACTCTAGTCTATTCTATTCTAGCCTAGTTTGTTCATGTTTCCTGGTTACACCTGCAGGCCTTCTTTAACCAGAAATAGCCACTGTTGACCATTTCATTGTAATGTAGCGTCTGTTTAAACGTCCAGTTTAAAGTTTGTTAAAGTTTCACTTTTAAAAAAACCTGAAACTGTATATAAGCGCAATTTAATCACCGCAGCACAGTTAATATACACTATTTATATTTTCATCAAAAATTTAATTTTTTGACAAACAGTACAGGAGAATTTAGTCTCTCCATGCAGCTCAAAAATGTTTCCGATTGTGAATTAAGATTTTAATCAAACGAACCATATCACCACACCAATGCTTTGGCAGCGTTGGAGAGAAAGCGTCATTATTGAACAAAACCAAACTGGACAGTGTCGTATTCCAAATTGTTCTCAGTGCACCATTAGTGCATTTCGTACCATTAAACATATTTCAAAAAATGTGCTTTCTTTAGTTGGAAAATAGAACTAAAAATAGAAATAGTAAGGAGGTTTAATACACCATGTTCACATTAGAAATCATTTGACTTAGTGATTTAGTGCTGATAATTTGATTCTTTCAGAGCAGAAAGAGGGTTCCGATTTGTTACCATTTGAATGACGCCACTAGTGGACAAAACACTGCGTGACTGCGCGTGGAACTTTAAAAGGCTGTAATATATCCAAACAACAAAGTGTAGAATGCTATGTTTCAGGGGAATAATCCCCATGCTGTTGGCCGAATGTGGACTTTAGAATTGGGCTAAAGCTAAACAGAGTTCTGAGCGTTTTCAGTAGGCCTAATTTTGCATACAAACCAGACTGTTTATCTGCTCTGGTGTTAGAGCTGACAGAGGAGCTGGATTGACACAATTTTGTTTAGCTGACAAGTGTTTCACCTGAGGGGTTCTATGAGACCAGACACAGCGCTCTGCCTTCGTAAAATGTTCGCGGGACATTTGAATTAGAGCCGATCCTATAGCTGGTCACATGATTCTCAAGGTCAAGGGTTTCCCCCTCTATCTCTCTTGCTCTCTCTCTCTCTCACACACACACACACAATGCAGGCTACACTGGACGCAGAAACAATAGAGAAATTTAATGTCTCTATTCTATTCTATTCCCGGGATGTGCCTACTACTGTTTAAAGATATGCAGGTCATTTGCGTAATAGAGACATTTAAAACAAAAACTAGTTTCAATGCAATTATTCTATTTTGTCATTTGCTGCTAAGTCTCTGCCCTCTTTGCCACTTTCTCACTTCACGTGTATAAAAGTATTCTGGTCAATGTTTCTTATAAAAGATTTGGCTATGATTGTATTTTGGGTACATTAAGTAATTTGTATAATTAGTGATGGGTTTTTGATAAAGTTGAATTAATTTCATTAAATAGAACTATTAAAGTCTACTTTTCCGCGCTCCGTGTGCACCTCATGGTCGCAATTGGCTACTTTACAAAATTAGGTCCTGAATTGTTATGAGATATTATGGAAGCTGAAGTGAGCAGCTGGAGGAAGATACAGTTCTCAAACTAAACCTTCACATGAAGGAGAGAAATTCCTAAATAAAGACATTTTCTGCTCATACTGAAGTACATTTCACTGCTCATGCATGCTTATGCGTGTTACTTCACGGCTTAACATTTTGAGTAAAGAATGTTAATACTTGGTCAAATGTACTTGGGAAGTGGGAAGTTTTTTTTTTTCTCACACGGGTCTATACAGGCCTGTGAAATGACAGTAGGAAATGGATAGCATTGTTGTGGTGATGCTCCAGAGGGAGGCCTGATCTAAATATGAATTTACAGTCTCATAAACACTTTTAATCTGCATGGGGAGTCTGAATCCTCCTTTGTCCAGTTTGCGGGTGTCGACTTTCAGCCTTTGATATGAACTAAATGCGGATTTGTTTGCACATTGTACGGGTATAGTTTAGCGGAGGGGACGACCAGAAGTTGCCAGTTTACATATTGATGTATTTAAATATATAAAACCTACCGGAGACTACATCGGGATTAAAAGAATTTATTAAGTGTTGCACTATAGTTTGATTACTGGTTTACAGGCGTTATAAACAATATGGACAGCATAATAGTGTGTTTCGGCTATAAGCAGGGCACAGACAACACTGACAAACAGTAAAACACAGACTATAGACAGACAGTTACATCAAAGCAGGCAGAAAGGTGTTGCATTACAGGATGCCTCTGATGAGAAGGTTTCTCAGAGGGCTTTTTTAAACCTTATTTTGCCCTTTATGTCCTTTTTTATTGGTCTTTTTCTTCCATTTGTTGACGCACACTCGTACGCATAGTTCCAGTCCGTCAGGAGTATAGCCAGTTTCCTCATTTTTTGTTATTTCTCTGAGTTCATTCTTAATGTATAACACGCAAATACACCTTGTCCCTTCACTAAATCGTCCAAAGCGCAGGAACCCGTATGCTAGGGCGCGCTGCTCTTCACTTTGGCCACGAACTTCTTCTCCTTCACCCTCCTGTTCTGGAACCAGATGGTGATCTGGCGCTCCGACAGGTTGGTCGCGGCGGAGATCTTCCTCCTCTTGTCCTTGGTGATGAATTTGTTGGCTGCATACTCTTTCTCCAGTTCTTTGAGCTGGAGCTTAGTGTACGGTATCCGCTTCTTCCTGCCTCGGCGGAAAGGCGAGCTGTCGTGCTGGTGCGCCACCACATCTGTTAAAAAGCGGACAAAGAGAAGAGGGCAGACTAGCGGTCTGAGGGCGAGGCTGCACACACCGGGACACACTTCCACACTTCCAGCAAAGTGTAATACAGACAAAAGTATACTGTGTTGCATTTAGAGTTTGCAGCTTAAATGAGGAGAACAGCGACTCTATGCTTGGAGCTGATTGGACACCCATCCTGCGACACAGACAGACAACATGGTGGATGTCTGCTGTCTGCAAGCAGCACGACCATGCGACTGCAATTCAAGCTGACCTGCACCTTCTGTTCTCAGATATAGTGTGCATATTTGTGTATGCACATGAAAATAAGTATTCTGGAAACCTTTTTGTATCCTGATTGTTTTGTTTTAAGTGATTTTTACCATTGCATAATTTCAGTTGTGTGATAAATATATATCTAGATTTGAAAAGAGCTGTCATGTCCAAAATTAACACAAATCACAAATTAAAACAGTTCAATGGGATCTGTGTGCTGGTAGTTATAATATTATTCTGCTTGTGTTATAGTGTTATATCGCTACGTTAACAATATAATAGGAGCATTAGTCACTCGATAATTAGCTTATTATCAGGTTAACAGATGAGTCACTTGGTACCAGGCAACACATGACCTTTTGATTAATAAATGGCTTTGCCTTAACGAGCATGATCAGGCAGAAAAACTCTAAATATTAATAGTGTCCCCTACAGTAACAGATACGGATGCACAGTTCATCTCTAAGTTACTGGCATTGTGATAAACTGATGGTCCGCTTCAAACAGCTTGTTTTATTTTGCGCACCAGTTGCACAAAACGCCCTCAGGGATTGTTGAGTTGTGATTAACATCAGCCACAAGTCTCTGCATAAAGCACTGTTTATTATAGAGAACTCGTCTTAATGACTATGTAGCTTTATTCCAAATTTATGAAGACTGTGTTTAATTAGCAGAGCATAGTAAACATGTCATCAAATTGGTTACTTTAAAAGGAAAGTCTATAATTTCTTCCTAATAACATATGTAAGCCTATACTTAATTCTACACAAACTACACAAAGTTCCTTTAAATACCCCGACTTTACAATGATTAAAGGAGAATACAGACGGTGTATTACCAGCCAGCGCGGACTTCCAGAGGTGTCCGGCTTGTCCCTGGTCCTTGGAGCAGTACATCTGTCCCCCCCAGCCGTTAGTCAGAGCCCAGGGCTGGTAGCTGTCCATGGGGAGCAGGGTGTCATGGCGCGGCTCCCCGGTGCCCAACGTTTGGACCACCGACACGTCCAAGTAGCTGGCCATGGACTGGTACGGGCTCGGGTAGCCGTGGTAAAAGGCGAACTCTTTGGCCCGGTGGTTCGAGTATTCGTCAGAGCTCACAGTCGTGTCCATATACTGTGAGCTCAGCGCGGCTCCGGCCGCCTGGGTGCAAGACTTCAGAGAACCCCGCCCCATCCTGCACTGGTAGTAGCCGTTACCAAAGTAGCTGTATGGTAACGCGGTGGCGGCAGAAGAGCTCTGGTGCGGCACGGCAGCCGCTGGACACGGTCCAGCCGCGCACTGCTTCCCAGAAGATGCGCCTGTCTCGCTAGAGCCTGAAGCGGACACGTCTACTGTGGAGTAGCCAGCCGAAGAGTGCACCAGGCCGGATGGGTGGCCCAGAGCAGCGGCGGCTGCCGAGTGCGCCATAATATTGCGGCACTGGCTAGCGGCGAAGTTTCCGCTGCCCACCAGCCCCTCCATGTTCTTGTTCAGGTCGTCCAGGTTGTTGTCATACACAAACATTACCGTTTCCGCTGGCCAGCGAGAGTTTAGGACCAGGGAGGCTGTCATAGGCGCTCCTTTTCCCGGTCTGGCCTCCTTTCGTCGCCGTTTCCTCTCTGACTCTGTCCGGTCCTGTGCACTAAGCTGCTACATTGGCTGAACTAGGTGAACTGGTGCTGATTTATTACTCTTTGACCGTTGGCTCTCCTGCTCACACACGGCTCAACAAATTCACATGTACTGTCACGCGCACTGTCATAGCACGCGTGCGCTGCCTTGCTGCACCATTTAGTGTCGGCCCTCGCTCGGAGGCAAAGACTCCCGGTAACCGGCCGGACCTCCAGTTACATCCCAGCCGCAGCCTTGACGCAACAAGCCCCCGAGACAGGAGAGGAGGGAGGGCGCGTGTCCATTGGATAAAACCGAATGATCACGTGATGGACAAAGGAAAAAAGAAGGAGAAGAACCGACTTGCTGGGGATTGTCAGTCATAGAAAAAATATTTTTATGAGGTTCGAGCTGTGGTGGAGATGAGCATGAGCTTCGTGAAGCGGTTCAGCTCCCCGAATATGCCGTTTTTCCTCGTGCAGCTGCATTATGTCAAACTCAAGTCAATAATCTTATACGGTTGCCAGGAAGAGTGACCGTATCATTGTGAGTTTAGAAACAAAAAAATAATCAGTTTAACAGACATGTGTGTTGTGCGTAGGCTAAATACGAGCGCGGGCGTATGCAAACGGAATTGCCAATACTTGAACTATTGCCTAGTTTATATAATTCATGTTAGCTAGCCTACTTATTGTCTTTAGTCTACAATAAGTGTGACAGCACCTGCAGTAGACACAAGGATGAAAATATGAAGTAAATTAAAAGTATTTTGACAACATGAAAACATTTGACATGAAAAAATAATGAACTTTTTGTTAATAATAATATGCTTAATTCTTCTAAATATAATCTATAATTATTTGAACTCGGGTGTAAAAATGCTCAGTATTACACACAGTTATGGACACATTTAAAGACGTATAACCGGTGCTGCCAAATGCATGAAAAAAGTTTATCGTTGTCATGAAAGTATTTCAAAAATCATAACGTACCAGGAGTATTTCCAGCTTTTTAAAAGAAACATTTGATTATTAAAATAATTGTACCCGCTTGGACATTTCTCAGAATAAATATTTGTGTGCTTTTATCTGCTCCGCTCTCGCACCATCTGACTGAAGGAAGCGTAAAGGGGATTTATGGAAGGGATTTGGAGGTCTTAAGATTTGAAAAATATGGCTTTGGTTCAGAAAGATTTTCACGGCACTTCTGAGCCGCGTTATTTGCTTGATCATTTCATTTCATTGGTTTTGAATTTATGCGAGAGAGGGTCTCAAACGGCGCCTGGTGCTGTTTGAAATGAATTCTTCTGACGCTTTTCTTCCACAAAGAACTTTAAGATATTTTAGTGCACACTCTGCATGCAGAATGCTCTCAGTTTAGCGTTTGCAATGCGTATAAGACGCCATGTTTTTGCATATTAATTCAAATGGAAGCATGCAGATTGAGCATTATTATATTTTATTTTATTGTACATTATACACATTATTTTACACAAATTTGGTATCTGTGGAAACAATGAGATCATGAATAATCTCTGTGGTTGGACAAGCTTGCCAGCCACACAAGAATGATGTTGTCATGCTGAAACTTAACATTGGTGCAGCAGAACTGAAGAGGTAAAAGCTGAGCCCTTCTCGCTAATGGCTGTTAAAAGTGGGTTAGTATTTCATTTAATTTTGTCTTGTTTGACTTTATTTTATTTTTGGTTGGGTCATCAGGGAATCCGCACTGGTAGGCTATTGGTGTGATTTTTTCTTCCTTTGTAGGGACCTATGGCCATAGGTCCCTACAAAGGAAGAGAAGAAATCTATGTGGCTTTGTATGTGTACCGCAGAATTGATTCTGTAAAATACTCTATTTTTGCATTAGATCTCATTTTAAAAAGCAGTCACGTTTCTATCAGTACTATACAGCAGCAGCAGACGTCAGAAGCAGGTGATGGTGGCAGAAGCAGCGGTTAGCAGTGTGGATGAGAGCGGGGCAGTAAACACACAGATGTGGCTGTTTTCTCCACTGTTACTTCCACTGCGTATCCTTGTCAATCTGGAGCGTGCAGTAAGTAGAAATAAACTACTACTTGTTTGAGCTTTGGTGGAGACTGAATTAATAATAGGCTACAGTATGTTCTGAGATGATGGCAATTTTTTCAAGTGAAGAAAAACGCCACATTCGAATGCACAAATGAAGTATAAAGTATTTATGAGCATTTGAAATGCTTTTGGATTTAAAACAGCGGCACTTCAATTTGAATTTAAAGTTTTAAGCCATTATAGCCTATATTTGTGACTACGAGGAACGACTAAAAGAAATGAAGAAGAATCGAGCCGTTTGTTCAAGTATTTCTTTCTTTCTGTTTGTTTCTTTTTCTATTATGTTTAATTTATCTTTTTTCCATTCGAGCGTTTGGCAATTAAAGATGAATGTAGTCTTTCAATATGAATAAAATAAAATAAGATAAACAAGACATAAAAAGAAAAAAAAGAAAAAACTCAACTGAAGAATATTATAAAGAGTACGGTCTAGACCCACTCTATAGAAAAAGTACAATTAGATAACTTCTGTTATGATTTGGCGCTATATAAATAAATAAATTGAAGAATATCCGCTCTTGAAATCAGTAGTGAGCAGTATACTATGAAGCTATTAGAGGAGTTTCAAATTTGTATATTGTCGGATAGTGAATGTGGTTGTGATGTGAATTCACTCTGTGAAGGTGTGTGTGCGGAGTTATATGCCTCCATCGCAAAATATAATAACGCCTGAACATTAGTTCACTGACGATTAAATTGACACCAACTGGCTACTCGGTTAAAAAGCTTTGCATTTAATTGTCTCTGAAGGTTTCACATACACTGTGGACTTGCAGACAAACATCCACGTGCACACACACACAAACCACCCAGACAGACAGTCTCTCTCCCACAGTGTTGTGGTGTGCTGGGCGGGGGGGCAGACTGGCCCCTGAGGGTCAAGGTCAAGTTTAACACAGAAAGAGAGTGAGGGAAGGGAGGAGGGTGCAGACAGAAAGACAGGCAGATGTAATGAGCTCAGGTTCAAGGCCACTGCACACCTCGAAGCTTCTCCTGTTTGTGTGTGTGTGTGTGTTTGCTACCGTGCAGATGACACGGAAGACGCCATGCTGTCCCAGGATGGGCACCGACACGGTCCAATATAACCAGTCTAACAGGTATAAAGACAAACATCCCGACTGCTCAGTCCATAAATCATTAACTAAAATCTAAATCCGCCTCAACACAAGATGAAGAGACTCGTCACTGAAGGAAACTAAATCACAGTCGGAAAATCCCGCTAGTATGGGTTTTAGGTCATCACAGTTCTCAATGAAATAGCTGCATTTGTATTTTTTTTTCTCCCATAGTCGAGTAACGTGTAAACTAATCTGCCGCCATAATTTAGTGTCAGTTTTAATTTAAATGTATCCTACTCTGTATGTGCTGAATAATGTTGGCAGCACTGTGCATTATAATAACTCGCAGCCATTTCGACATTTTCAGACAATCTAATCCTAAAATATTTACTGCTGGTCAGAATCGGCAAACACAATGCGATCATGGAGCCATTTGCACGTATTATTTTAGCTGTTTGATATGATTTATGTAGATTTTAATTTTCTTAAATTACTTGCACGTGCAATTCAGTTCAGTTCAATTCAATTCAAAATACTGTATTCGTTCCTCAACGGGCAATTTGAGGCAAGCGAGTTTGCAAACATAAATACACCTCATTCATTCACACACATAAAAACAATCTAAAAATACAATTATGATATTGTAAGAAGATCGTTGAAATACGCAAGGCTTAATAGCAGTGGCAATGAAATACAATCACAATGCAGCGTTACAACGTGCCCACTGAAATGGGTTTTAAAAACCTTAATGCTGAGACACCAAGAAACATGGATGGATGACTGCATAGGCCTAGTAACCTAGTGCTTTTATCCTAGTGGCATTACCGGACCTACCGGGACCAGAGGCCCGAGTATCAGGGGGCTCCCATAACCAGAGCCTTTGAAGTGACTGTTGAAGTGCTCCTGATCTCCTGATATTGTGCATCTGCACTACCTAATCCGATCTGATAGCATATGTATTTTTATTGTAATTTTGTTTATTTGTTTTACCATAGTACAGCTGCATACTAAATTAGTTAAGGAAATTAAATATACAGTATTCGATGCAACAAAAGCTATATTTGAGAAAATATAACCTGCATCACAGCATTTTGTCCTCCATCTACAACATTAACAAAACACTGAGGTCAGCAGCACTTTACAGGTATGGTTAACCTGCAAAATGTAGCTGAAGAAGACGCAAAACAATGCGAGCGGCACGTGGGTTCTATACATGCGTACTGTACCTGGACAAGAATACTGTTAAGAGACGGAAACCGTCTGAAATCATTAAATGACGAAACTCAAGTAGGCCCTCTGCGATTATATTTCCCAAAGTCAACATAGACATGATGAAAATAAACCAGCAAGATAAGAGGACAATCAGCGTTCAATAAAATAAATGAAATCATGCATTCTTGGCCATATGGCCATATGGTAGAAAATAGTTTGGGGTTTCCTGTGAGTGGTGAATTTCAGGAAATGAGTTTACAAAGTGCTGCATGCTTAAATGTCTTCCTGCACTTTACCATTTTGTCAAAATATGAAGTGATACATGCTGTTTCTCTGCACCTGATATTAAACAGGCAGACACCAAACCTTACCCTAACCCCTAGTGTTGAGAAAACCTTAGTTCAGGCTTCATCTCATCCTCTGCATGGCTAAAGGCTCTAACACAGGGCTACGAGTATCTTGCTTTATTGGTTTATGTTATTCTTATCCATCCATCCATCCATCCATCCATCTACCCACCCGTAAAATGTCACTCATCATCGATGTCTCCCTCACATGACAATATTTTTAAATTCTTTCATTTCACAATATTCAGTTTAAGGAGAGCTGACAGTAAGCACATCTGCATCCTTTTGATAACACACTGACAGTCAGTGCCTCTCCAGGATCAGCTGAGGGTGAATGCCTTGCTCAGGAGTATCCTCAGCAGTGTTTAAGGAAGGAGGAGCAGTGATTTCACCATTAATCTTTCACTGCCATTCAACGTCATATTTTAGTTAACTGGTCAATCAGTTGCTTAGTTAGGAACATTATTGTCCACATTGTTGAAAATTGTCGCAGGCTTCACCACAATGCGTTGAAAACCGTAAATTACAACTGACAATACAGTTGATGAGGACAAACAGCAGGATGACAATATCAAAACACAACATGATTTAATAAACATAAAAGCAGTGAAAATACAAACAGAGAAGGGCTTTGTTATTTGTTTATACCTGTAGTCTGGAAAGATTTATTCCTTATATTAATCTATATTTCTCATTTGGTTGCATCTGGGGCTTATAGCTAGCTATATTTGCTATTTTCTGACATTTCAATTGATTCCTAACAATCAGATTTCCAAACCACTTATTCAAAAATAAAATATTACTACCAGATTCTATACATCATTTCCAGGGTTTATACTTACTGCAAAATAATTTCACTTCCTAAGTAGATTTGTGACTTTCTTAAAAATATAGCATGTATTTTCTGTGACTTTAAGGTGGCCATCAATCACAGTTCCAAGACTTTTCAAACTTCTGACCATTTCTATGGGGGATCCTGTCAAAGCTTGCAGTTTATCAGGAGTGTCTTGTGTGCTGCTGGGGATATTTTAAACAAAATACTGACGTAAAAACAAGAACAAACACTGAAAACATCAGCACAGATGAAACACTGGGTCAGCAACAGAGCAGTGCTCCCCATTGCTCCAGAATCAGCTGATGTGACGTTCAAAAAGAAAAGTGCAGCAACTGACCTTTATGTCCTGTCACTCTGACATATTTTCTCAACATTTAGCTTGCCTAAATACCTCTTTATTCCTCTTTATAAAATAGACCAGAATGCATTGCAGCTGCATTGCATTCTGGTTTATTTTCTGCATACCCTAGGTCTTGAAATTGGCTTCTGTGCTATTTGATGGATTTCTCTCGGCTGTTTCTGAACATCAGTGCTAAATAAGAGTTCTAGTAAGAAGCCTCGCTCTTTGATTCTGAGGGACTGACCCTGAAACTTCACCGAAAGATGTTCTACAAGCAAACACCATTTGAGCTGCTGGAAGCTCTCTGGTTATCTATAAAAAATTATGAAGTGCACCAAGCAACTTAAAGAGTTGCAAGATGTGACCTATCGCTGTCTATTAACAGTGTTGAATTTTTAATTTTTCATTTTTGTTGTAAGATCTTTGCAAAAGAACATTATATACAGACCATCTTCCTCAGTGTGATCATTGCCTGTGGAAACTGAATATTTAAACTGGACATGAGGTGGGAATGGATTGATTGTGTAAACAAGTTTAAACCAGTGGGGTATTAGTGAGAGGGAGAAAGGCAAATGGTCACAGGGGTGGTTATTTCAATCTATTTTACTTAACAGAGCTTGTGCAAGGGGAAATTATACTTAATTTCATGAAAAGCAATGCCAGTTATAAAAAACTGGTGGGTCCTTTTTTAGGAAAACATTGACCAAAATGTTACCCTCACCCATGCACTAATCCAAATAGAGGACCTGTGTTAACGGCATTTGACAAATATACCAGTTTCTAGTCACTTTACCAAACATAGGACGTGATACAAAACAAATTGTTGTCTGACTGGAGTTCTTTACCTTCTACATCAGCATGCGGTCACCTTTAACAACTGATTTTCAGGAAGCGACAGGAACGATCATTCATATGAAAATAAAATGAAAATGAAAAAATTGTTTGTTTTTTGTAATTTATTCTGAAATAGTCGTACATTATGATGTGTAAACACAGCCCATAAGGTGAAAGTATTTTTAATTTGTCATGTTGGCTGTGACTGCTTCCCAGATTTCCAACATTTCAATTTTGGACAAACTGCATGTCTCTTTTGCTCTAATCTCATGGTCTTCTTCAGTTCACAGGACCAAAGTCAGTTTTTCCATACTTAGGTCATGTGATGATGACTGAGTCATCTTGATGACATCCGAGCAAACTCCTTCCACTGAGGAAGACAGGGAGATGTGGTTGAAAGCTGCAGAAGAGTTAAGGTTTTTTGTTTCAAGTTCAAGAATGAACTTTCACAATGAACTTTTGAAAGTTCTGCAGTTCTGTACTTCTGTGCCTTATAACATTTAACACACAAGACTAGGTAAAACATTTAATACAATTCTAATATATAACAGTCTATATGGAGTTTTAACATCTGTGTGGTTTCACTTCACTGTTTTTCACAGTCCTGAATTCCATACAGGAAAGTGTATTTAGTCACAGGAGTTTTTCAGCTTAATTTTATTTCTTTTTTGGTAAGTTCTGCTATAATATTTAAACCTTGCTCAGTCTTGAGAGAACATATGGGTAAAAATGCCACCATATAAACCTGTGTGTTGTGCCTGCAGCTATTGTGCAGCATGGTTGTCGCTCCGCCTCCATGCGGTACACACCTCTCATTCAGCTCCATACTTCATTATTACTGCGGCTCATTAAACTGCCTGCTGCCATACCTGACGCCTGTGTGGAAACAGGTCATGAAACTGAAGAAATTAAAGCTTGGTGCAGTCGGTGGCCTGTTTGTTTCTTTACACTGGTCTCCTTGATGTTCAGCAGTTGTGACAACAGACAAATTATTCTGTGGGTTAGTAAACAGCCTGCTCCTTCCGTATTGGCATCCATACCAGCTCCTTGAATTATATGTCTCACTTATCTAGAAGGCAAAGATCTTGAGTTGAAGATCTGGCAATCTTCATCTAGCTATTAAGGTTGGTAGATTCAAACATATTCATATTTTGATTTAGTCTCCATCTACAAGACAGCCTGAGGATAAGGTAATGATGCAGGACTGTAACTCATAAGGCCCTGAGTATCTCAGTTGATATTGCACTTTAGTGGTGCATATTATAAAAATTTGGAGAAAAAATCCACTGACACATAGTGAACCTGGGCCTTTTGGGGTCAGTATCCCTGGGGTTCTGGGGCTTTGAGGCAGTTGTCCACTTTGCCTGGTTGGTAACTCAGCCTTGGTTGTATGATGCTAAACAACACAAAACTGGTTCAGTCCAGTGCTGGACACTCAGTGGTGTATTGGAGGTTAGACTGATATACTATAAATCTTATATGATCTCTGCATGTTGTGTGTTTGACGGTGATGTAAATGAGCCTTAGAGGAAACCGGCAGCATAGAGACAGAATTTCACAGGTTCAACAGCACAAATCAGCAGACTAAATCACATTTAACATAGCAGCCTTCCATCCAAACAGTATGAGAATTATGGTAGGTTAATCCACCTATTGGTAATTCTGCTGTAATTTCCACCAAGGTGAACAGTAAATAAATATATTTTACCATCACTCCAGTTACTACAGATTAGCAGGAGGGAATGGCTGGACGATAATTCAATATGATCATTCATATTGAATGCACCATAATACCAAAGCAAAGATGATCATTCATCATCTTTCAGTGGAATCATATTGTGATGATATGAACATATTGTCGTTATCATTTTACCAAATTCTGTTGTCTAAATTATTAATTATGGGGAAATTGAAATCATAAACTAAGAATCTATGTTGAGTTATTTGATTTATTTATAAAGTCATTGTAGTGAACATCAGTGTAATTATTTTCCAAATTTACTTAAATAGATTTACTTAAATCAAATATGGGCAGCTATTTTCATATATGGTTATTATTCAGGCTTTTACCCAGCATTCATTATGTTGTGTCCTTGAACTTGACCACAGAACATTTAACAAGAGGAGAGCGGCTGTGTGTGTATGTGTGTGAGTGTGTAGGGGGATAAAATAAATTGTAAAATCAAGAGCTACTATAGCTAATGGTTCTAATAGACCTACTTGTACTAACTTGTCTGTAACTGAAACCATTTATGAGTTCACTGGTCAGTTTTTTTCTTATTCAGTGGGTCTGATTACTAAATTAAAATCTGTCCCTGCTGTTTTCAAAATACTGAAAAGACCAGAATCAGAATCAGCCTTATTGTCAAGTAGGTTTACACATACAAGGAATTTGCTTTGGTATTATGGTGCATACAATAAACATAGTAAGCAGAAAAATGTAAAGAAAGATAGCAAGCAAGTACTGAGAAAAGTCATAAATATAAAATTGACAACAAGACAAGAAAATATTATCAAAATAGTAAAGAATATGCATAATATGAGTTATTTAAATTAAATTATTGTTTGCACAGGTATGTGCAAGACATTTACATGGGAATGTGCAAGAGTTCACAGGATGAAGTACAAAGAATATTTGCAATGCACCAGATAGTAGTCCAGAAGATGTGCATTAATGTAACGCATTGGTGTGGAGACTTTACATTAAAATAATGTGTAGTGAGGGCTTAGGGGGGTATGAACCAGTGTTAGTGGGGGGGCCAGGCCTTGTTGATGAGGCTGGCTGCAGTTGGGAAGAAACTGTTTGTGGCGTGAGGTTTTGGTCCTGATGGACCGCGGCCTCCTTCCAAGGGGGAGTGACTGAAACAGTTTGTGTCCAGGGTGGGAGAGGTTACCACAATCTTCCCTGCACAGGTCCTGGAGGGATGGTAGATTGCAGCCAATCACCTTCTTGGCGGAGCAAATGATACGCTGCAGTCTGCCCTTGTCAGTGGCAGTGGCAGCAGCCTACCAGATGGTGAGGATGATGGCATTGTTTGTTTTTGGCAGGTTAAATTTCTTCAGCTGCCGCAAAATGTACATCCTCTGCTGGGCTTTCTTGGTGAGTGAGCTGATGTTAAGCTCCCATTTGAGGTACTGGCTGATGATGGTGCCCAGGAAGCGGAAAGACTCCACAGTGTCGACTGGGAAGTCACACAGGGTGATGGGGGTGGGTGGGGCTGAGTTCTTTCGGCAATCCACAACCATCTCCACTGTCTTGAGAGCGTTGAGTTCCAGGTTGTTCTGACTGCACCAAGTCACCAGGTGGTCAATCTCCCACCTGTAGGCATCCGCGAACTTCAGGAGCTTGACGGACTGGTGACTGGAGGTGCAGCTGTTGGTAGAAGAGGGAGAAGAGCAGAGGGGAAAGAATGCAGCCTTGAGGGGAACCAGTGCTGATGGTCCTGGAGTCCAAGACATGTTTCCCCAGCCTAACGTTCTGCCTCTTGTCAGACAGGAAGTCTGTGATCCACCTGCAGGTGGACTCAGGCACACTCAGCTGGGAGAGCTTGTCCTGCAGCAGAGCCAGGAAGATGGTATTAAGAGCTGAGCTGAAGTCCAAAAACAGGATCCTAGCATAGGTTCCTGAGGAGTCCAGGTGCTTTAGGATGAAGTGAAGGGCAATGTTTACTGTATCGTCTACAGACCTGTTGGCTCTGTAGGGGGTCCAGGAGTGGGTCTGTGATGGACTGGAGGTGTGACAGCACAAGAGTAAAGATGTAAAGCAAAATGATCAATCTGCAGCTATCAGACACTCAGACTACAAAATCAGAATGTCCCTGATCTCACGTCACAATATAACGCATGTCATCAGTGTTGCAGTGTGGATGAACATAATGCCATGTGGGTGTCTGATCAGTTAATGGATGTCATAGAACAAAGTGCTAAAAATGTTATTGCATGTCATATGCCCATGATGGAGGCTGAATTGCAAACCAGAGCTGCAGAGATGATGAAAATAAGACGTCATGCTACTGATAATAGGCAGACAGCTGATTTTAGTGTTGTCACTGCATGATTCCAAAGACCAGAAGAATCTGTGACACACTTCATCAAAAGATTCCAGGAAGTGTGGGAGTCAAATGCAGGCATAAAAATGGAGCAATCTGAACCACTACAAACTCTAATGAAATGCTTATTGCGTAGTATAGCAATTTTCCTTGAAATCAGTGATTTTGCTTTGCAGACAAAGACATTTTCAGAGGCCAAACATAGACTTGAAATCTTAGAGACATAAATGTGGAAGAACTGGACATTGGAGAAGAGACTGTAGGGTCAGGAAAGATTTTTACACATAGAGGTACATTTGTAAAGCAAATGGTCTAAAATGGTGCAGATTCAAACATGCACCAAGGTCAAGGTTCAAAGGTCAGTATCTCAAAGCAGGAGCCATAAAGAATCTTCATACTGACATATCTTACTCTTCAGGTCGCGACCTTTCCAACGATGTATCTGGTTTAGCTCCAAAACATAAAATTAAGCTTTTTGTTTGTTTGTTTTTTCTTTTTTAGTGGAACTTGTGACCAAAATGAGTCACCTTCAGAGATTATTGTACAATATTGCTGACAATCTAGGGCATTACTACAGGCTTGGGGGAAGGCCTGACGTGCTTGGGTTATCTTTATGATTCTTGGTTTTGGGATTTTATGTCAGCATGACATAGCCCATTCAATCAGAATCTGTTTTATTAGCCAATGCAAGCATACAAAGAATGTATCTTGGCATTTGCTCCCAAAAAACGCAACACAAAAGAAGAATAATAGACAGAATTAAGGTAATAATAATAATTAAATGAACAAAGTAAATAAAGAAATGAAAATTAAATTGACATTTTAAAATCTATTTACATAATGGAATAGTAATAGTTTTGATATGGGATATAAAACTTGAAATGATATATTGACTTTACAAAGGAAATATGGACTGTGCTACGGACTAAGAAATTAAGTATATGAAATATATTAAGGTGACAAGAGCACAAATTAAATGTGAAGTGCATAAATAATTAAATTATTATTAAGCAGTGGAGGTTGAATTCAGAGTACAATATAAAGTCCAGTTTGATGATATATATGAATGTGAAAAGTGCAGGGATTAAATGAGGGATGTGAAATGTAAAGTCCACTTTGATAACCCCTTTTTAAGAAAGGTGATTTCATAAATAAATATCCTCAGTCACATATTCTTGGAAATGTAAAATTAAATAAGCAACTTCACATTTTGCAATCGCAGGCTATAAAACGCCTTTTCTCAACAGAGATAGTGGCGTTTGGATTGAGGTTACGGCTGACTGGCAGAAATTTTAAATTTAATGAAGCTCACTGATAGCAAACAGCCCCAAACAAGAGTCGAACGCACCAAGTCCACCCACAACATACGTGCGCGTAGCAGCGTCCATAGCAACGATCTGAGACCTGAGAGATTCTTCGTAATAACTAACAAAACTAAGGATCATATATATTCACTGAACGAAGATTATGAAAATAAAATGCGCGTCTGGTCCTCGGTTCTCCAATGGGACTGATGCTCACACCGTGCGTTCAGACTGCTACCGACGAGAGCTTCAAAATTCGCTCTGGCTGCCCTGCCAACAACGCTGTAGAAGGATTTGTGGAAGCGCAGGACTTCTGAATTGCTGTAGGTTGCCACAGAACCGCATCGTAGCTCATTACTATAAAGTTGCCCCGACTTCAACTTCCCTCAACGCCCACACCGTCTATGACGCGCTGCGCCGCTGCTCGCAGCCGGCTCACATAGAAAATTAATGACTTCTGGTAATTTTGACTCTCTCGCTGGCGGTGGTCTGAACGCACAGACAGCGTCTTATAGCGCCGCGGTCAGGTTAATATTGGAGTGAATGGACGGCCGGAGCAGTTCCACTGAGCGTCTAATATTTCCGCGGATAGTTTTACATTGGAGTTAATTGAAAGCCCAGTGGGTCTCATACAGACGGCAGGAGACGCCAAAGGGCGTGACAAAACGTCGGTATTTGATGTCCTGGGAAGCTGAATTTACAAACAAAACAAGACAAGACAACGCGCGCCAAAACACCAAGGCGCCATCGTGACACAATAAATATTAGGTTATTTAAATATACAATTATTCTTAATCCTAATTTCATTAATAAAACAGAACAGTACTGTATGCATAGTACAAACAGATGGTGTTTCTGCAAGAGGTCGTCCACAGTGCGCCTGTGTCTGCTGGGCTATTACTGAGGAATATTCATGTTTGTCCTGCTGCTAAATATGAAAGTGGTGTTAATTTAGTAAAAAGAGAGCTGTAGTGATCCAACAGCAATAGTGTAGCGAACTACAATAAAAATGTCTTATAGTAGACCTGAAACGATTTGTCTATTAATTAATCTGCTGTAATTTTGATAATTGTTGAGTAATTGTTTGGTTATTTTCTGTAAGATAAAATGTCAAATATTTTAGTCTCCAGTTTCTCCAGTGTGAATATTTTCTGGTTATCTTTGACTTCTGCAATAGAAAACTTAATATATTTGGGTTTTGGACTGTTGGTTGACAAAACAAGACATTTGACAACAATGCTGACATTTACAGATACCTGGCAAATTGCATGTCTGTCCATCCTGGAGGAGGCATCTGAGGGTCCTTCTATTTTTTTTCCCCTGTTAAAGAGCTTTTGGAGAGGACTTGTCCTTTATCTGATTTGAAGGTCTAAGGATTGAGGGTGTTGTATGATGTTTGTAAAGCCCCCAAATTTGTAATTTGTGATTTTGGGCTACATAAATAAAATTGACAACTGACATATTTTTTCAGTCTTATTTGTGAATTATTCATTTTGTAGAAGAAACTTGGATGTACTATACTTATGAGAAACTGGTTTTCTCACTACATTACTCGGATAACAATTTCCCAATGCTGGATGGGATTGGAGATGGAATATACAGCAGATTAGAGATATTGAATGAAAATCAGGTAGCCTAACAATTCCCTATAATACTGCAACTAATAGGAAACAGATTCCAAGGTTTACAGTCACTCAAACAAGAAATCAATTAACTATCACTGTCCGCTCGTTGGAAATAATGTATTACAGGCCGGAAGATTTTCATAACTAAAGAAAGTTATTGTTATTATCAGTAGCATTATAATAATAATTATTATTATTATTAGAAGTAGTAGTAATTGTAGTAGTAATAAGCTAAGCTACGCTTAGGTGAGTCATGAATGGATATAGCCTGACTGACTGTTTGTACGAAATTTGGGAGGCACATGTAAGATGCCAAGGCGAACAAAAAAGTTTTTTAGTGACATGACCTCAACTCAACAGGAAGTCAGCCATTTTGATTTCTTTGGCGATTTACAGGGGTCATACTTTAACAAACTCGTCCTAGACCTTTAATCTGATACACTTGAAACTTGGACAACATACATGAAAGACATTTACAATAAGTTTGTCGCATAAAGTGTGTTGTCTAGCGCCACATAGTGGACACAGGAAGTGACATTTAACTCATACATGCAGTGACCAAAACACATCACAATTCAGAACCCCTGCGACACGTTACACCTAAATGTATGAAATTTGGGGGACACATGTATCATATCCAGACATAAAAAAAGCCTCTTGGACCCATGCCCTTAACCCAACAGGAAGTCGGCCAATGTGAATTTAGTGATCATTGTTTGTGATTTACAGGCTCCGTACTTTAACGAACTCCTTGTTAAAATATGTTCATATGTCCTCAGTTGTATATTGATGTAATGCTGTACTGTTCTGTATTATGCATATGTGTATGCCACAAGGGGCACTAAAGTATAAGCTACAGAAGACGCGTTTGCGTTATTATGTTTGTCCCAGGTGATTTACGGTTGTCTCCTACTGAAGGCTGTCTGACCGTGAGACTGATGTGTCGGCAGCTAGAAAAATAAATAGCCTATGCCAAGAACAGCTAAAGATGATTCATCTCTATTGTCCACTCTTTTCCTCCGAATGCAACGCTAGCTGCAACAATAGTGTAGTACACCTCAACACTCCTCCTAGAGAATTAATTAATTAATTTTGAACTGAATGTGCATGAATGTTTGGCCATTTTTCGCCATTTACAGGCTCCGTACTTTAACAAACTCTTCCTAGTGAATTAATCGGATCAACTTCAAATTTTCGAAGAGCAATCTAAAGACCTTTGCCATAAAAAGCTTCCAAAAGCTTGAGTTTTTGTCAAAGGGTGTGTCTGTGGCGTGGTGGCGAATTTTGATGTTTCGCCATGAAGAGGAAGTTGTTAATGAGTATGCATGGTCACATCTTTGATAACAGTCCCACCCTGAAGACACCTACATCTTAAAATTCACTCAGTCATAGCATCACCTACTGGCAACAGGAAATGTTTTATAATTTGAAGTACTCCTCCTAGCAGGATGACCAGATCCACCTCACATTTTGGCAGAAATGCCTTAAGACATGATGCTATATTGTGAAGCTTGTGATTTTTCATCAAATGCTGCTGCTGTGGCGATGTATTAGTTGCCATGAAACAGGAAGTTGTTGTAAAGTGACTGTAGATTGTACAATCTACCCCAAATTTCACATGTTTAATAAGAGTCCTGGTCTGAGGACATCTACATGCCAATTAGGAGTCATAGTCATTGTGCCACCTACTGGCAACAGGAAGTTACTTTCCTTATACTCTTAGAAACTACTCCTAGCAGATTAACCAGATCCAGCTCAAATTTGCTCAGCAAAGTCTTAAGATCTTGATGGTGCTTCATTGTGAAGATAGTGAGTTTCCATCAAACATCCATTGCCGTGGCAACGCATTATTCGCCATCAGAATCAGAAATACTTTATTACTTTATTTTCCCCGAGGGGAAACTCTTTCGTTACAGCTGCTCAGTATCATGTCAATGCACACTTGAGAATAGAAGGAATTGAAGTACCAAGCAAATCAAAATATAATACACTATAATACAGGTAAGATAAATTAAGTACAAAATGGATATAAGTATAAAAGCTAAAATAAGTGTAAGTACCAAAGTGGATTTAGAGGTTGATAAGTATGTACGGTATAATACAATGTATATATATATATATATATATATATATATATATATATATATATATATATATATATATATCAGCAGTAATAGAAGTTTGAATAAATATCAATAAATTAAACTGAAAACAGAGTATATTGCACAGGAGTATTAAACAGAGAATATTGCACAATTATTTCAAGTATTGCAGTGATGTTAATGATCAAATGTCTAGTTTAGTGACCTAGGGTCATATACACTGACACTTAGAGGGAGGAGTTAAAGAGTTTGATGGCCACAGGCAGGAATGACTTCCTGTGGCACTCTTGTGGTGCATTTTGGGGGAATGAGTCTTTCGATGGCATGTAGTTTGGCCAGCATCCTCCTCTCTGACATCACGACAGAGCCCCACAATGTCACTGGCCTTACGGATCAGTTTGTTGAGTCTGTTAGCGTCCGCTACCCTCAACCTGCTGCCCCAGCATGCAGCAGCATACAGGATTGTACAGCATAGTACTGGCCACCACAGACTCATAAAAGATCCTCCGGCAGATGTTGAAGGACCTCAGCCTCCTCAGAAAATAGAGGCGGCTCTGGCCCTTCCTCTATAGCGCTTGAGTGTTCTTAGCCCAGTCCAGTTTATTGTCCATGTGTACTCCCAGGTACTTGTAATCCTCTACAATATCCACACTGACCGGCTGGATGGAAACCAGGGTCACTGGTGCCTTGGCCCTTCGTAGATCTCCAACCAGCTCCTTAGACTTTGTCGCATTGAGCTGCAGATGGTTCTGCTCATACCATGAGACAAAGTTACCCACCACAGCCCTGTACTCAGTCTCATCACCACCGCTGATGCATCCCACCACAGCAGAGTCATCAGAAAACTTCTGAAGGTGGCAAGACTCCGTGTGGTAGCTGTAGTCTGTAGTGTAGATGGTGAAGAGGAAGGGAAAGAGGACAGTCCCCTGGGGGGCCCCAGTGTTGCTGACCATGCTGTCCAAGACACAGTGCTGCAGACGCAAATGCTGTGGTCTGCCAGTCAGGTAGTCAACAATCCAGGACACGAGGGGGCATCCACCTGCATCGCTGCCAGCTTCTCACCCAGCAGGTCTGGCCGTATGGTGTTGAAAGCACTGGAGAAGTCAAAAAACATGATCCTTACTGTGCTTGCTAGCTTGTCCAGGTGGGTGTAGATGCGGTTCAGCAGGAAGATGATGGCGTCCTCAACTCCCAGCCGGGGCTGGTAGGTGAACTGAAGGGGGTCCAGGAGGGGTCTGATCATGGGCTGCAGCTGTTCCAGCACCAGTCTGTCCAGGGTCTTCATTATGTGGGAGGTCAGTGACACCGGTCTGTAGTCCTTGGAGCCGTCTTCGGCACAGGAACGAGGCAAGATGTCTTCCACAGAACCCTTTGAAGACTCAGGCTCAGGTTGAAGACATGTTGAAGGACTCCACATAGCTGGGGGGCACAGGCTTTTAGCACCCCAGGGCAAATGCCATCGGGGCCTGCAGCCTTGTTTGAGTGGAGTTTCAGCAGCTGTCCTCTCACCTGGTCAGCAGTCAGGCACACAGGAGAGGTTACAGGCGGGGGAGGGGAGGAATCGTCAGTCTGGAGAGTGCCGTTAGCCTGAGAGTCGGTTGAGGGGGGAGTAGGACTCTCTCAGGAAGATGGAGGAGAGGGGAGCAGTGGACTCAGAGGAGTATGAGGGCAGACAGCAGAGTTAGAGGGGGGATGAGCAGGAGCCGGTGTGTCGAATCTGTTAAAGAACAGATAGTTAATAAGTAACTACCTGATAAGTTTGTTGGCCCTGTCCAAGCTGCCTCCAACTCCTCTGCTGCCAGTCTGTCTGAAGCCAGTGATGCACTTCATGCCACTCCATACCTCTCTCATGTTGTTCTGCTGGAGTTTCCACTCCAGTTTCCTCCTGTACTTCTCCTTGGCCTCCCTGATCTTCACCTTTAGGTCAGCCTTGCAGGCTGAAGTGTCTCATAGGCCTCCTCTGACCATCTCCTCACTGTCCTTGTGGTCACAGGCTGACTTTTAACCAGAGGCACATAGCAGGGTTTGAAGTGAACCAGGTTGTGGTCTGACCTATCCAGTGGGGGGAGGGGGGAAGAGCTGTATGCATCCTTAACGTTAGCATACAGCAGGTCCAGTGTCCTCTCCTCTCTAGTAGGACAACTCACATACTGGGTGAAACACTGACATAGTGAAGTCACCCAAGATTAATATGAGTGCACTCAGCAGAGGGGGGGATGTTAACAGCCACAACAATGGCATGTGAGAATTCACGCGGCAGATAATATGGTCGCATCCCAACAGCTAACAGTTCAATGTCCGGGCTACAGATACTCTGCTTGATAGTAACGTGACCAGGGTTAGACGGTGTAGTCCCTCATTCGTCCAGGAGTGTTCTATCATAGAAAAGGTTTCAGTCGTAGTTATCTGGACACTGTTTTCAGAATCAAGATGTTTCGGCTCCCATCCGGAAGTCATTCTCAATTGTGAAAAAATGGGACGGGAACTAGAAATTTAAGTTACTCTGATCACGCCAATCATATGCTAATCAGGTACAGTTAACAGTGATGAGGTAGGTGCAGCCAGAAAACAATAGGCCTGATTACTGATTACTGGGCCATCTTGGAAACAATTAGGTCAGTTTCAGGTGAAACTAGCTATTAACAGATACTCAGGTAGATTCCTTCCTGAGGACAGGGCTTATGTAACACAGAGTAGCTTAAATTTCTAGTTCCCGTCCCATTTTTTCACAATTGACAATGACTTCCGGATGGGAGCCGAAATGTCTTGATTCTGAAAACAGTGTCCAGATGACTACAACTGAAACCTTTTCTACGAGTGACCAGGGTTACACCATCTGTTGTTGACCAGAACAGCAAGCCCGCCTCCTTTCGCTTACCGCTCCCGGTGTGATCCCCGTCGGCCCGAACAGTGTGAAAGCCGTCGATGGAAACGTTATGATCCGGGATATCCTGATGTAGCCATTTCTCTGAGAAGCACATCAAACTACACTCACGGAACTCCGTCTGACTCCAGGTTAACCCTGTTAGCACATCCATTTTATTCGCCAATGATCTCACGTTGCCCATGACGAGAGAAGGCAGACATGGCTTAAAACTCTTGCTGAGTTGAGAACAGCTTTTTCTGCAGCGGTGCCCTGACCGAGTAGCAGGAGAAGAAGTTTCACGGCGAAAAAACAAAACAAAACACTTTCTACTCTAATTTTCGTAGAGAGCGAAGTTTAAATTACACTTACACAAAAGTTTACTCAAGTTTGAAGAAAAAGGAAAGCATGCACATTGGCACATGCGCACAAACGCATTATTCACCATGAAATAGGAAGTTGTGGTAACTATAGTGCACAAATTTCACATGTTTGATAAGAGTACTGGGCTGAGGACATTCACATGCCAATTAGGAGTTGTAGTCATACAACTGGCAAAAGGAAGTAAGCCTTACAAGGCAATCATATTTTTTCATGAAAATTTCAGGGTGTGGGATACTGGAACATGACGTAGGTATAATTTGTGGGTGTTCTCTAGCTCCACAGAGGGGACACAGGAAGTGACATTTAACTCCTTTGTACAGCATCCACAGAACTCGAAAAATTCAGAGTTGCTTCAACTGACCTCCGGCAACAACGCTGAGGCTGTGTCGCACCCCAACATGCAATCAGGTGCAAGGGCCTGTTCATCCCTGCTTGCAGCTTTATTTATTATGAGGACACTGACATTATATTGGAAGTGACAGCTTTTTTCTGTTAACAGACAGGTTGTCCATGATCCTACGATGGCAAGTCTCTCTGTGTGATGTTCTGTTCCCTCAGCGGCCAACAGGAGCTTTGTACCTCAGTCTGTAGCTCAGGTGATCATCCTGGCTCACATACAAAGAAATCTATAAGCATTCTAATAGAGAAATCAGACTTTCCTGTACATGCGTAGACATACTGAGAAAACAAATGTCAGTGACTGCATTTCTGGCTCCATTATACAGTTTTGTGTACATATGTTTCTTCTACGTAGAGGACTGACCCAAAACATCAACAGTAAATATCAGTTTTTGATGTCAGCCCTACAAAATCAAGCATTATGTTTAGAAACTGACAGATTGCCAATGTATGATCAGATAATCAATAAGAGCTGAGGAGGAATTTTGCTGCAATAACAACACTGTAATAAACTTATTTCATTTAACTTGAACTGAAAGTTATTTCACTGTTGAAATCTCCCTTTTTTCCATGAAGCTTCAGATTAACTCCAAGAAACAGATCATAGCTGTACTTGGTTGTAATTGGTTGTAATATTAATCAAGTCAATTCAATTTTATTTATGTAGTCTAAAATCACAACAAAAATTTTGTCTCCAAAAAATAAAAAACTTTAACATTGAATAAAAAGGAAGAAACTTCGGGAAGAGCCACAGAGTAGGGATCCCTCTACTAGGACTGACAGACATGCAATAAAGGTAATGTGGACAGAGTGGACAGAAATAGCAGGTAAGTACAATATGGCTAAACATAATGACAATATTAGCTGGTAAGGCTGTAAAAATATAAGAAGAACATAATATATATGAATATTTACTTTGTGTATTTTATGTTCTGTGAATATTGGGACTAGTGTGTTAAGTGTTGGTTGTTTATGACAGAATAAAACCAAACCAAACTTCCAGGTGTTGCCTGGGCAAAACGTCCTCATCTATATCATGAAGACCTGGAAAGAGGACTACACATGCGCAAAAGGGGCACAACTCAGTTACCATTTGCAGGGAGGGGGAGAGAGAGGGAGAGAAAGAGAGAGAGAGAAGAGGTAACACTGAGTCTCCTAGAGCACAAAGATCTAGATTTATCAAAAGGTTTACAGTATTCTCACTGGAAAGACAGACTTGGATTTCAATAATTATGAATTAATATTATTATAATTATTGTATATTATTATATATTGAGACTGAGACCAACCCGTCTAAAGGATAATGGTAACAGGTACGAGGGCCTGGGGTACCTAATGAGAGTACCAGGTCTAAGGTGTGACCTTTAGAATGTGTGGCCCCCTTAACAGATTGAATGAGGTTAAAAGAGTCTATAAGATCTAAAAAATGAGAGGTTTGGGAATGGGAAGGACAACAATCATAAATATTAAAATCACCAAGAATAAGCACCCTGTCATATTTAGGCATGACAATGGATAAAAGTTCAGAAATCTCAGAAATAACTGATTTAGGGGGCCTATAAATTAAGATGCAGCGTAAGCAGGGGAGGACCCGTGACTAAGAAACTTAAAACTTCAAAGGAACTAAAATTGCCAAAAGTAACAGGATGGCACTTAAAAGTTAACTTGTAAAAAACAGCTAGACCACCCCCTCTTCCAGAGGGCCTGGGAATATGAAAATGTGCAAAATCAGTGGGACTAGCCTCAATCAGGGGAACCGTGTCTCCTGGGGACAGCCATGCCTCAGTAATCATAAAAAAGTCCTGATCATTCTTCTAATGTGTGTTTTGGTGGCAATTTAAAAAAAGACCAAAAAAGCTGTTTGGCAGCAGATGTGACCACAACAGCATAAATTATGTTACTGAAGAGTAAATCTGTATAATCTAATAGAGAATTGTCAGATAAGATTATGGTAATATGCATACAATATTTCCTGGTCTGTCCCCAGCGTCAGACCATCAGGAGCCTGGCAGTGAGCTCACAGTATGGCAACAGAGATATACCAACAGCCCCAAAGCTTGAGCCACCACAAAAGATCAGGTCATAGTGAAATAACTGAGCAAACTATAAAAGAACACAAGCCACATTTTTTGAAGGTTTATGAGCTCTGTTGCCGCTGCTGTTGTTCATAGCAGCAGCTCCTTTCACTGACTCACAAAGCCCACAGATTTATTGAGCAAACAATACATCACATCTGGGCAGCACTATAATATGCAGCAGAGTCAGCTGAAACAGATGAAAAATGAACAGCTGCACATCTTAACTGATGCGAAGCACACAGTGTAAAGTGAGAAGGAGCTGCTCTCTTCACTTCAGTGTGAAGATCGTTCTCTCCAAGACAACTCGAAGGAGGTCATGAGTAGCATTGTTGTACTGCTATTCAGCCGGTGTTACTGCAATGACATGTGACTTGACTGTTGTAATTAGCACTAGGGATCATCAGGCATCTTATCTTTTCTTCTTTAACCACTGGAGTGGATCGGTCAGACTGGGATTAATCAGTAATCTCTGTCATAACATGTCTTTAATGAATTATAATTCCATGATAGCTTTAGCCACAGACAAGGAGCAGGTATTAGTGCTATGCAAGCAGGCTGTTAACAAACTATATTCCCTTTGGTGTTAATAGTGATACTGTTCTTTCATCTACAGATACTGAGACTATGCCTAAACTAAACAGGCTAAATCTGAAAAGACATCTTTTTCTCTCAGTTTTAGCCTTCCATCCACACTAAGCATTCAGATTGAAATCAGCCCTGCATTAAACAATTCAAGGGGCTGTGTTGGTGGAGGCATGTTGCTTCAAGTACCAGTGAGACGATAAATACATGAGAAATACAATCCAGGAAGTCCAGTTTGAGTAACAGATGCACACATATGAAGGCTTATCAGATGCCAAAACACTGCACAGTGGTTTATACAGTTTTTCTCAATTGCTAAAACACTAAACCCTATTGTCTGAACCAAATGCTCAGTTGCCTGAACCCACTGATTGAATCAATCACTCTTTTGGCAAAACCATAAGTACTTTTCACCTGTTTAGACACAACTTGCCAACACATTTTCATTGTGATGCACCCGTGCTGCATAATGGTGAGCACAGGTGACAAAAGTCAAACACAATTAAAGCACAGATGTCACCACTTGAACACAACAACTCAAAATTGATCACACTTGTGGCTAATGATGTGAGGGAACATAAAAAGTAAGCCAGTTCAGAGAGCACTGGTTTGTGAGGCCCTACAATGGATAGAAATCTGAGAGGAAGAGTTCGTGTGAGAGGAGGTTGAGGTGGTCAGCGAAGACCAAGAACATTACAGTTTTCCTCAAATGCTAAAACACATTTCACAAACGTTTCCTCCATGTTCCCCAATGTCTAAACACAACACCCTTTTCTGAAGCTACATAAACACAACCACACCTTCTCACTTCAAAACTCAAAGAGCAGCTCAAAGCTTTCAAAAATGTAAACACTATACACATCATTACACACTACAGCAAAACAATTGAAAACACAATGCTCAATTTGTGAGAAGGTTCTTTGTTTCATAACTGCCAATGCATATTTTTAGAAACTTTACAGTAATGGATGTTCTTAGATCTCTGCAGAGGATTAGGCATTTAGATTTGTGAGTTTCATATGAAGAGTATAAATCTATAGTAAATTCTGCATGTACACTACTGTAACACAACTCAATGCAAAAACAGAATCTATTGCACACAACAGTACTCTTGAAAACATGATCAGGGTGTGAAGTTTTTTTATTTACTTTATTCACACCACAATCACTGTGCGGCATCATGTCGCTGAGCTGCATCGGGCCACATCACCTCATCCACATCGCAGGCTATATTGTCTCTTGCCAGGCACATGGAAAACGCCCTGGAATGGCGAATCCATCCTTGGAAGGCCTCCACTGGGATGTCAACACAGGCCAGCTCCATTGCCCTTAGGAGGTTCTCTCTAGTGTATGGTTGTCTGTCATAAACCTTCCATCTCCACGATGAGAAGAACTCCTCTATAGGGTTCAGGAAAGGGGAGTAGGGTGGCAGACAGACGTTTAAAAAGTGGTTCCTGTTGGTGGTGAACCACTCTCTGATTTGGTTTGTTTTGTGGAAGCGTACATTGTCCCAAATGATCACATAAATGTGATGTGCGGGCCCAGGATGGTGTTGTTGGCGATCCTGGAGGATGTCTTTTAGCTCCTCTAGGAAGGTGAGGAGACGTTGGGTGTTGTAAGACCCAAGGACAGCATGCCGGTGGACAAGCCCCTCCAAACCCATGGCCGCACAAAGAGTAATATTAACCAGGAACCTCAGTGATGGTTCTTTGGCCAATGATGTTACGGCCTCTTTGCCTTCGTTTCTGCAGGTTGAAGCAAGCCTCATCCAGGAAGAGGTACTCATGAGGTCTGGCCATCGCATCCAACTGTAATATCCTCTGTGAGAATGTGAAAGTGCACAGGTGTTCAGAACAACAGTCAATCAGGTAGCACAGTATTGTCCAGAAGTAATGTAGGCCACTGAGCAACACAGTATGTCCACTAACTGTACTGTGAACATGGATGTATACTTACTTGCACATACTCGTAACGTAGGTCTTTGTGTCGCGCAGAGTTGCGCTCAAAGGGAACCCTATAGACCTGTTTCATCCGCATCTTTTGGCGCCGGAGAACTCGGTCTATTGTGGCCAAGCTGACATCATCAATGCTCTCAAAGTTGACATTATCGGCAATGACTTTGTTTCTGATCTCCCGGAGTCTGATGAGGTTGTTCTCACGAACCATATCCACAATGAGGGTTTCTTGTGCCGCTGTAAATATGGCAACCCTCCCTACTCTGTGTGGCATTCTTTCAACTCTAAAGAAAGAAACGTGTGTTGTCAATTGACATGTTTTACAATACAGTAACAACTGATTTGAAACCAATAGACTACTTTCACAGGCTTGTAAAATTGTATTGTGACAAAGAAAGCAATAGAGTACAATACCTGTTGTGTTGTCTGAATGCCCTGATAATGGTGGCCACGGTGAACCTACTCAGGTTTGGACGGACTCGTAGTCCTGCTTCAGCCATTGTCATGCCATGGACAATGACATGGTCAATGACTGTTGCTCGCATCTCGTCCGTAATGATGGTGCGTTCATTTGAAAGACTGCCACATGGGGGTGGGAGGACAGGTATGTTCTCCCCACACCAAGAGACCCTAATTGTTGATATGGTCCGTGAAAACAATGCCATTAAACTGAGTGAAATTCAGCAGAAGATCATTGAGGACCATGTAAATTTTGAGGGTATCAACAGTGTCAGCCTCTCTACTGTTGATCGTGTCCTCAAGCGCAACAGACTGCGCATGAAACAGCTATACAGAGTGCCCTTTGATCGCAACTCAAAGAGCAAAGATTCCAGTATGTACAGGTTGGCATATATCCAGACACATTCAATGTTGATTACTCTAAGTAGTGATTTACTGTAGTGGCCTAAATCACTTTTTCCGTATCACTTACAAAACTATATCTATTTCTACAGAGGGTTTTTCAGCTGGATGCAATGGAAATACCCCATGAATACATCGACATGGATGAAGCTGGGTTTAATCTCACCAAAAGGAGAAGGAGAGGCCGTAATGTGATTGGCCATTGGGTTATTGTTGGTGTTCCTGGGCAGCGTGGTGGCAATGTCACATTATGTGCTGCCATCAGCAATCATGTAGTTGTCCACCATCATGCCAACCTGGGGCCCTACAACACTCACCAGCTCCTCATTTTCCTCAATCATATGCGAGATGCTCTGTTAGGGCAGCAAGATGAGCATCCCATCTATGTTGTTGTTTGGGACAATGTGAGTTTTCACAGAGCCCTCCAGGTTAGAGAGTGGTTCAATATGAACCAAGGTTTTATCAATCTTTGCCTTCCACCGTATTCCCCTTTCCTAAACCCCATTGAGGAATTCTTCTCCTCATGGCGGTGGAAGGTATATGAACGCCAACCTTACACCAGGGTAAATCTCCTACAAGCCATGGGACTTGCCTGTGGTGACATAGGTGTGGAGGCATGCCAAGCCTGGATACGGCATGCCAGGGGGGTTTTCCCCCGTTGCCTGGCCAGACAAAATGTGGCCTGTGATGTGGATGAAGTCCTGTGGCCTGACCCAGTACGGAGACATGATGCTGTGGCTGAGTAATGCACTTACAGTTTTTTCTGAATGCTTAAACCCTAACCCTGATTCTTATAGCACAACTTCTAAAACTATTAATACTTATAGCAAAACCACTCACTGAGTTTGCAAAACTAAAAGCACAAACACTGCTTTGCACTCAGTTTGCAATTTTGTAACACACACTTTGCAAAACTGTAGGTACAATCCACTGCACAGCACTCTTTTTGCGGAACTGTAAACACAACTCACTGCTTTACACTCAATTTCCAAATGATTAACATGTATGGCTATTATTTACACTATTTTGCCAACTGTCTGGCACACTGTCACATGTGAAAACTGTTTTAGATAATTAGTTCACTTTGCAATCAGCCTAAGCAATATAAATAAGCCACAGGTAAGCTGTCCATGTGGAGTACCATGATTAGAGCAGGAAGAGTGAGAATTAGAGGAGGCCGAGGAAGAGGACGTGGAGGTGAAGAAGTAGGAGGAAGAGGAGGAGGAAGAGTACGTGGAGGTGAAGAAGTAGGAGGAAGAGGAGGAGGAAGAGGACGCAGAGGTGAAGAAGTAGGAGGAAGAGGAGGAGGAAGAGGACGCAGAGGTGAAGAAGTAGGAGGAAGAGGAGGAGGAAGAGGACGCAAAGGTGAAGAAGCGAGAGGGAGAGGACGACAAGGACAAGGAGGTGAAGTTAGAGGAACAAGGACAAGGAAGAGCAAGAGGAGGACGAAGATAGGGAAGAGGAAGGGTAAGAAGAGTAAGAAATAGAATTACTGATGACATCAGAGCTACAATAGTGGACCATGTAATCAACCATGGAATGACCCTGAGGGAAGCTGGCCAACGGGTTCAGCCTAACTTGAGCCGCTACACTGTAGCAAGCATCATAAGGACATTTCGAAATGAAAATCGGTTAGTACAGTCACTTTGCACTAAGTTTTGTAGCACTGCCATACTCTAATGCGAAACACAACAATACCATACATGTAAAAATACTGAAATTGTTACTTTACAGAATTGCAAGACGTCCAGATGCTGGGGGCAGAGGAAGAATGTTCACTGCAGAACAAGAGACCCATATAGTCAATGTGGTGATTGCAAATAATTCCATAAGGCTACAAGAAATTCAGCAGCGCATAATTGAGGATGACACCACCTTCCAAAACATACACAATGTGAACATTTCAGTATTAAGTCGTGTACTTGCCCGCAACAGAATCCGAATGAAACAAATCTACAGAGTCCCTTTTGAAAGAAACAGTGAACGTGTAAAACAACTGCGATATGACTATGTGCAGGTAAGCTATAGTATCATTGGTACTGAATCTGGAAGTGCATAATGTAGTACTGTGCATGAGCCTGCTGTGCTGCATTTGTCCAGAGAGTGATGGAGCTAGAGGCAGATGCCATGGGTCATGAGCAGCTTTTTGTGGATGAGGCAGGTTTTAACCTCACTAAAACAAGGAGACGTGGCAGGAACATTATTGGACACCGTGCCATAATCAATGTCCCAGGACAACGTGGTGGTAACATAACTTTGTGTGCAGCTATTAGTCAAAATGGTGTTGTTCACCATCATGCAACCCTAGGCCCATATAACACTGCACACATTATTACATTCCTGGACACCTTACATGACATGCTCACTAATGTTCAGAGACCAGAGCAGACCAGATATGTCATCATATGGGACAATGTTAGTTTCCATAGGGCTGCTTTGGTCCGCAACTGGTTTACAGATCACCCGCTCTTCACTGTATTCAACCTCACCCCATACTCTCCATTCTTGAATCCAATTGAAGAGTTCTTCTCTGCCTGGCGCTGGAAGGTCTATGACCGTCATCCCCATCAACGCATAGCCCTTTTACAGGCAATGGAGGAGGCATGTGGGGATATTGACCAGGCATCATGTCAGGCCTGGATACGGCATTCCAGAAGATATTTTCCCCAGTGCCTTGGACTAGAGGACATTGCATGTGATGTAGACGAAATTTTGTGGCCGGACCCAGAGAGACGACACGATGTAAACTGATTTTTTTTTTCTCAGTGAAATTACTATTTTGTGTTTTGTCTTGGAAAAAAACACTTGTTGTTTTGTTTTGATATGTGTAAATAAACACCAGTACTTGAAGTTTGGATCCCTGTATGTTTACAGAACTATGACAAAAGTATGACCTCAAACTGACATAGCTTGTGCACAGAGAAAGCAAAAGCCAGATGTGTTTTTTATTCATACCATCAGTGTGTAGTTGGCGCATTGTGTGCTTATTAATGTGATGGCTTGTGTTAACTGTTTGATACGAAAATACCATTTTTACGAAGGTTTGAAGAGTTAAGCAAGGTGTATTAGCTTTTGCAAAAGAGCTAAAATGTTTTGCTGATTTGGTGAAGGGTTTTCTTATTTATGTGTAGAGTTTTGCAAAAATAGCCCATAGTAACAAAAAATGTGCTCAAGCCATTAGAAAAAACTGTATTTGTATATTTTTGTACTTTATTTTTACATGGGCTTACTGTACACCAGTGGCAAAAGCATAAGATTTCTGTTTTGTCTTTTTGTACAAGTACTAAATGCACAGGTTTTTTTGTTTTGCAACATGCATTTAGCCTACAGTGAACAATAAACATTTATTTCTCCAGCTTCATGTCCTGAGCATTGTCTTTTCTATTTTTCTACGTATTGTTTAGTGACTGTTCAGTAGTGTTTTTAATTTTGATTGACTCGGGGCACGATTTGACAACATAGTTCAGTTTTGAGCACAGATTGAACTGTTTTGAGGTGAAAGTTTTGCAAGAAGAGTCTGAGGTTTTGTGAATGTAGCTTGAAAACTGTGTTTTGTGTTCACAGTTTAGAGAAAAGGAGAGCAGCTTTCAAGAAATGTGTCTTAGCAATTGAGAAACTGTAATATCATGAGGAAGAATTTTACTGCTCTAGAAAGTTATCATGGCAGCAAAAGTATTTCTGATTCTAATTCTTTCTGAATTGTTTTATCATTCATTGCATATTTATTCATTGTGACAATCACAAGGTTAACAGTAGAAATATGGCATTCACGTTACAAAGCAATCTACAAAGTAATCTTTTCTTGGAACTGTGTGTAAGTACATTAAAAGCAACGAAAAACTGAGTAGAATTTCTTGTATATGTGTACACATACTGGCCAATAAAGCTGATTCTGATTCTGATTCTACCAGGAATGTGCCCTTGCATGTATTTGGCAAACGCAGCGCCTTTCCAGATAACTTTGCATTGAGTTCCGGCAAAAGTTTAGCCAGGTGCACTCTGGTTCAGGTTTGGCCGGGGACCTTTGTTGCATATCATTCATAGCTAAGAGTCATGTCATCTCTCTCTCTCCTCCTTTCCTGTCTTCTCTCTACTGTTAACTCTGAAATAATAGCATAAAAATGCCCCCAAAAATATTTAAAGTAATGCAAAAAGATGAGTTGGTCAGGGTGTTTGAGGTACCTGTGAGACAGAGAAATACAAATATTTGAGAAATATTTGAGGCTGCTCAGACCCCAAAAAACTGTGGTTTATAATTCAATTCAATTCAATTCAATTTTCAAACAGAAGTTATCTCATTGCACTTTTCCTACTGAGCAGGCGTATTCTTCAACGTATTCTTTATAATATTATTTAGAGAGGCCCACAAATCCCACCATGAGCTACTGTCAACAGTGGCAAGGAAAAAAACTTCCTTTAAGAGGCAGAAACTTTGGACAGAACGAGACTCAATGATGGGCGGCTATCCGCCGCTGCCGTGTTAGGTTTCGAGAGAGAGAGAGAGAGAGAGAGAGAGAGAGAGAGAGAGAGAGAGAGAGAGAGAGAGAGGCTGAGAGAGAGAGAGAAGTGAGAGAGACAGAGCTTTAGAGAGAGAGAGGTTTTGGGGGAGGGGGGTTGGGGGTACAATGCAAATACCACCAAGAATTTATTATTTTTTTAAATAGTAGAATTGTATTTGTAGTATTAATATTAATACATTAATAATAATAGGAATGACAGCTATCAGAATAATAATGACAGTATTAGTAAGAGCGCCAATAACAACAACTCTAGTAGCAGTTGTCAAGCAGGCACACGGGGGCAGCAAGTGGCCCACAACCACAGATCCAGTCTCTGCAGCTCCGGAGGCAGAAATACCTGCTGAAAGCGACAGAAGGAGAGAGGAGAGAGACAAGAAAGCACAGAACTATGGGAGAGAGAAGATGTCGAGTTAGTAACATGCAGTAATGGGATAAAAATGCATACAAGATGGAGAGGGAGAGAAGGAGAGAGGAAAGAGGTGCATGGGAAGTCTCCCGGCAGTCTAGGCCTATAGCAGCATAACTAAGGGATGGTTCAGGGCTCACCCAAGCCAACCCTAACTATAAGCTTTATCAAAAAGCAAAGTTTTAAGCCTACTCTTAAATGTGGAGATGGTGTCTGCCTCCCGAACCCACATTGGGATGTGATTCCACAGGAGAGGAGCTTGATAACTGAAGGCTCTGGCTCCCATTCTACTTTTGGAGACTCTAGGAACCACAAGTAACCCTGCATCCTGGGAGTGCAGTGTTCTAGTCGGATAATAAGGTATTATGAGCTCTTTAAGATATGATGGTGCCTGACTATTAAGAGCTTTGTAAGTGAGGAGAAGGATTTTAAATTCTATTCTAAATTTTAGAGGGAGCCAGTGCAAAGAAGCTAATATTGGAGATATATGATCTCTTTTCCTAGTTCTTGTCAGTACATGTGCCGCAGCATTCTGCATCAACAGGAGAGTCTTAAGGGACTTATTCGGGCAGCCGGATAATAAGGAATTGCAGTAGTCCAACCTAGAAGTAATAAATGCATGCACTATGCACGCATTTTTCAGCATCATTTTGAGACAGGATGTGCCTGATTTTTGTAATGTTACGTAGGTGAAAATAGGCAGTCTTTGAAGTTTGTTTCATGTGGGAGTTAAAGGATAAATCCTTTATAGATTATAATACTATGACAGGTTTTAACAACTCAATGTTATCAATAGTATTCTAATACAGCCCATTCGGCAAACTCAAAATGAGCTATACACTATAAATAGGTAGTTTAGACTAAATTCCCATTTATCTGGTGTGACTATAGGATTACCTTGGGGTAACCATGGAATAATGGATTAATGCTCCCAAGTCACAATAATGGGAGGTTTTCCCATGGCATGAATGGCAGTATAACTTAGCCAGAAACAAGATGAAAGAGAGAATGAGTGCTGATGTGATTATACCTGTAATAACTGATCTTTTAAGCATTAAGTCAGATCAAGTAGTAGAGTAATAATTAGAATAAGAATCACAATCAGCTTTATAGCCAAGTAGGTTTACACATACAAGGAATTTGGTATTTTGGGGCTAAACAATAAACAGAGCAGAAATATAAGAAATATAAATCAAATACTGCAGCTCAAGAACCAGAAATATAAAATATAAAACTGACAATAAGTTATTAAAGAATATAAAAAAAAATTATAAGAAAATAATAAATATAGAATATGTACAATATAACTGTTATTTAGTATTATTTAGTATTTACTATTTTAAAGTCCTCATAATTAGTATTTTTCATATTCTGATATTTAAGCATTTTTATGTTTTATCATATTTTATGTTTACAGTCAGTTGTAGCATTTGCAGTAGAGTATTTTTGTGTTTTCTTATTTTTTATCATGATAATGTCATCCTAACACCAGCAGGAGTAGGAGTAGTTACTTAGAGAGCTCCAGCAGGGGGAGCGTAGAGCTTTTGAGCTGCATAAGGGACACTTCACTTCTTCCCTCCAGTCATTACACCCATGATCTGAGGAAAGTTTCTGTTGGTGCATCTTTCATGCAAATACTCCCCTTTTCAGGTATGAGTCCCGTCATAATAACGGTTAATGTTTACAAGTGTGTTAGGTGAATGTATATATTATGGAGGACCACAAGTGTCACAGAAATAGTAATAAAGCATTTCATGAATTAATAACTAATTGTACAAAATAGGCATCAATAAATGTCTTTACAAATGTATTTATTAATCTATGAATAAATAGACTAAATTACAAAGTAATTCCTTATTTGATATTTTAATTGGTAATAAAAAGATGAATTTTCAATTGAAATATTAAGCCATAAATAAATAGTTCAAATTAAAAAGGGATTTACAAAAACATTAAGTACATCATTTTAAAATACATTAATGAATTCATGAATAAATAATGGAATTTCAAAGTCTATTTGAAAATGCAGTTTAAAAAGAGAAATAAATAACTGGATTCACAAATTGAATTAAGAATACAGATTTTAATCAAGCATTTAAAAGGGCAATTTCCTTTCCCATTTGCATTTCCATTTCCCAGCTGCTTTTCCTTATCCTATTAGCTAGTTGATTTGCTTAGTCATTTAGCTTCTCCTTTTAGCCTCTCCATTTGCACATCACTCAGCCTGACAGGACAGCGAGTCCACTGTTTCCAAACAGAAAAAGGTTGCTAACTAGCTAGCTCTGGTGAGTGTTGCAGGTGAAGAGACGGGACTTCACTGCTGCATCTGTAACGGAAATCCGTGGTCGTGTTCAGCGCTCATTTTAGACAGGAGAATTATGTTCCCGGTGACATGATGGAGTTGTGGACGGGATAACGAAGCCAGGACTGTATGAGACTGACAGCTGCTGCAGTTAGGCTACTTAAGTACACACAGCGGGGCTACATCGAGTGATGCTAATGTTAGCCGTGCATATTACCATCAAGAATGTCTTTTTGTAGTGGGAGGCAAAGTTGACGGTGTATCTACCGGTGTAACACTACCGGTGCTGCATTTAACTTTCACTGTCCTTTTAAAATTCTTGATATCTCATTGATGGACATTTTAAAGAGTAACTTGCAGGTTGGATACCTCAGTGACATTGTAAAGTTTGCTATCATGTATCAGGCTATAAGAAGACTAGGTTTTGGCACGAATATTGATACTTACCCATAACAGACTAATGCGTGAGTATCAGCTTTTATCTCGTACTGCATATTATAACTCCACACTAAGTTTTACGGTGCTCTAATGTTACTGCAAGGGAGCGAGAGAGAGAGAGAGAGAGAGAGAGAGTGAGAGAGATTATCTATTACTCTGTTGAATTGTCCGATGTTCTCTACAATAGGAATATTGTAGAGAACATCGGACAATTGTGGAATAATGGTCAGTGTGAATATTGTAGAGGATTACAAGTAACTGGGAGTACACATGGACAATAAACTGGACTGGGCTAAGAACACTCAAGCACTTTACAGGAAGGGCCAGAGACTCTATTTTCTGAGGAGGCTGAGGTCCTTCAACATCTGCCAGACAATGCTGAGGATGTTTTATGAGTCTGTGGTGGCCAGTGCTATCCTGTATGCTGTTGCATTCTGGGGTAGCAGGTTGAGGGTAGTGGATGCTAACAGGCTCAACAAACTGATCCGTGACGTGCTGCTCAAACAAAGGAGTACCTTCAGCGAAAGACTCATCCCCCCGAGATGCACCACAGAGCACCAGAGGAAGTCATTCCTGCCTGTGGCCATCAAACTCTTTAACTCCTCCCTCTAAGTGTTAGTCTATATGACCCTAGCTCACTAAACTGGACATTGGATCATTAACATCACTGCAATACTTGAAATAATTGTGCAATATTCTCTGTTTAATACTCCAGTGCAATATACTCTGTTTTCAGTTTAAAATTCCCTATTTATTGATATTTATTCATACTTCTATTACTGCTGTGCAATATCCACTGTCTCATAATCATCTTAATAAGCTACACTTAACTTGACAGTACTTATTATTGCACTATTACTTATTACTTATATATATACATTGTATTATACCGTACATACTTATCAACCTCTAAATCCAGGTACTTACACTTATTTTAGCTTTTATACTTATATCCACTTTGTACTTAATTCATCGTACCTGTATTATAGCGTATTGTATTTTGATTTGCTTAGTACTTCTATTCCTTCTCTTCTCAAGAGTGCATTGACGTGATAATGAGCAGCTGTAATGAAAGAGTTTCCCTTCCCCTATTTACAAAGCTTTATGGTCCCATTTGAGTGACAATCAATAAAATGAATCACAATCAACAATAGTCAACTGTATAACATGTTATGCAGTTAAGATCATATATATATTAAGCAGATACTGCAATAAAGGTAAGGCCTGCATGCTGCAGCAGCAAGACAAATAAATGTCCTATATAAATAATAAACTAATGTATTTGTATATTTATTAATTGCACTTAAGACAATAAGGCACATTCAATATAAGCATAAACTAAGAGTTAGAACTAAGACCCCACCACCAAAACACAAGACTGGAACTATTTAAAATATGTATCTAAATGTAGAGCCTATGGTCAAAAGAAAAAAATACCAACTGACTAGGGCTGGGTATCGTTTTAAAAATTCCGAAACCCATACCAATACCATTACCCTTAAAGTGATATTGATACCTATAGAGTACTGCATTCGATACCTTTCTTTCTACTTCATTCAATCATGATTTTTACACAAATACATTTTTAAAGTGTTCTTTAATTCGTGTGCACAAGATAAGTGTGGCCAATATACAGAGAGCCAGCACAACAGACCAGCCTTGTTTATCAGAGTGTTGAGTAATGGAAAATGTTAATTCTGAAGGACTATGAGTTAATAGTCAAGCATAGAAGATGTATTAGGCTATGTGTAGCTCTGGTTGTGTCTCTTTTACAAACCAACCACAAAAAGTATTTACTCCGGTAAACACACCGATCTCTTCGGCTGTTGCAGTCCCTCCTGCCCGACCTGCCTGCTGCTCCTCTCGCGGTCACTTCTCCTCCAGAGCCGCTTTGTTGCCAGAGTGTCTCTGCGCTAGGCAGAGTGACCAAGGAGAAATCACAGCTAGGTGTAACATTTAAGCAGCAAAACTAAAAACTGTAGTTATAAACTTGACAGGACAGAGGAAACAGAATTAAACATTTAGCTTCTGAAATACATTTTTTAGACAGCTGTGATGGAGCTCAGGATTTATCAGGAGGAAGGCTGCTTTACTCCAAACAATTTCACTGTATGAACCTGGATAGTGTGTATGACCTTTTTGGATGTGTAGAAGAACACAGAACATTGATTAACATTAGATCCTGTCGGCATATCGGGGGATTTAAATAATCAATGAAGTTGCGCTGCTGTTCCTCGTGCGTAAATGCGCACAGCGTCTCTCTTAATGGGGAGACACTTCACCCTTTTTCACTCACTGGCTATTAATCAGAATGTCCGTTTTTATGACCACCTGATCCACAGATTATTGCTCATATAACACTCATATGCAATCAGCACATCAAGCCTCCTCTGCTTCTGGTTGTTGTAGAATAGATTATTTTCAGTAAAAGTAGTATCCACAATCAGAACACTTGAGAATCAGTAAGAAAGAGATAGCAAGGGCATAGCAGGCTAGAGAAGAACAGGACAGAGAAAGAGTGAGACTGAAAGAGTGTAGGACTGGTAGGCTACATTTTACCACAGTCATGAGAAAACATTGACATGCTTGTAACTAAGTGAGGGGACACAGTGAATTAAGTCAGGGGGAACTGCCCCCTGCTCCAAACGGGAGTCGAATCTGGGTCTTCTGGATGAAAACTCTGTGTTTGACCCATTCATCCACCACAATATCTGATCAACATAGACTTTGTCGCATTTCATATTACATCACCTGACAGAAAGGGCACCCGCGTTATCCAGCTGGGTGGCACGCAATGTCCACTTGGGTCGCTCTGCTCTGTCTGCTGGGTGGCGGCGCAGAATGACTGGATAGGACGTGTCTGGGTACTGGATAGGTGCTGTTCAGTTTGGGTGAGGTTCTGAATGAAATGGCTCTCCATACTCCGCCAGCACTCCACACACTGGTCTGGAGAACGAGGAGGAGTGCTCCGTGTGTGTAGAGGGGCAGCCCGCGGACACCCGGCCTGTCTGCTCTGCCTAGCCCACTTCAGCAGTGAAGCGGGCACCAAAGTGATAGCGAGAGGACCAGCAGGCTGAACTGCCAACTCCGTCAAATACATAGCCCTGGACTTCACCATCACCACAGACTGTATGTAGCTGCTAGCTGTAGCTGCGGTAGTGGGCCAATCAAATATTGCATTGAATCGAAGAACGCTTGCGGTGATTGGTGCGAGCAAAACCATACAAATAGTCGATTTTTATAGATATGGGTACAATAAGGATCTAATGCAGGTATTATTTGCCTGGAGAAGTTTCGATACTAGTTGGTACTGGGTTATTTCGGTCAATACCTTAAAGCAGGGCTATTCAATTGCAAATTAATTTGGGCCAGATTTTAAAACAAAAAAGGAAATGTAGATGGGCCAGACATTTTCAGCAGCCTATTTAAAACCTTTTTTTGTTTTGTTTTTGGTAATGACAAATTTTAAACAAATGCAAATGAATGTAGTAAAAAATAGCAGGCGTTTGGAGATACTTGCAAATACTTGCTAGTCCAGACAGTTTTCAATGTCAAATTTATGTTTCAAGGTTGACAGAGACATATTTTCAGTAGAGCACTTCCCTACTTGTGACTGCCAGATGTTTTGAAAAGCTTCTAAGCGTGGTCAGAACTGACATGAGAAAACTTTGATTTGTGAAAGATATGATTGATGATGAATACCGATCGTTACTGCGCATGTGGAACGCTCAACAGAGATGAGAAGGAAGCGAGATGGCTCACTCGTTAGCTACTTCCATGCACTATATATGTAGTTTACTTATTTTGTCATAAATCAGATTTATGTATGCTGGGCCACTCAGAGGTTGCTTCTGGGCTGGATGTGGCCCGCGGGCCGCCAATTGAATAGGTCTGCCTTAAACGTATTGAGTACCAATACCCAGCCCTACAACTGACCATACTTCCAACTAAAAGCTGTACAGTCCTCAATATTTTATTAATTAATTGTTTACCAGATTTCATAAAAATATCTCTTACCAAGTTTTTGAGATACCTCACAAATAAACAAATGTGACAGAGTATGTCTTTGGCTGAGGATAATATGAATATGAATTGTAGGACTGATCTGCAAAGTCAGATCAGTCCTACAATTCATATTCATATTATCGATTGATTTATAATAATCTCAACCTGAAAACTGGGAACCAAAACATCTGTGCTGGTTTCATATTAATGTCCTGTGTTAAACTGTGAATGCCGTGCAAGATACAGGCCAACTTCCTCATCTTTGGTGATCTTCTGGCAGGATCTGGAAAGGGGGGCAGGTGCAGTGGAAGTCAAGACAGCACTGCTCTCTCGTAGAGTCTTTGGTGACCTGGCAGAGACTCCATGAGGGTCGATGCATATGCCGGGGAAGGAAAAAAATGTTTTTATAATAGAACACACCTCACCATCACAGCAACCTCTCAGCTGCAATTATGGTTGAAATGCAGGGCTGCCAAGAGAAGTCTGTAGAAAAGGCAGATTATGCAGTTTGCAAGTTGTACATATGTGAATAAACCCAGAAGTAGAGACAACATACAGTGGTGTGAAAAAGTGTTTTCCCCCTTCCTGATTTCTTTTTTTTTTTGCATGTTTGTCACACCTAAATGTTTCAGATCATCAAACAAATTTAAATATTAGTCAAAGATAACACAAGTAAACACAAAATGCAGTTTTTAAATAAAGGTGGTTATTATTAAGGGAAAACAAAATCCAAACCTACATGGCCCTGTGTGAAATAGTGATTGCCGTCTAAACCTAATAACTGGTTGGGCCACCCTTAGCAGCAACAACTGCAATCAAGCGTTTGCGATAACTTGCAATGAGTCTTTTACAGCGCTGTGGAGGAATTTTGGCCCACTTGTCTTTGCAGAATTTTTGTAATTCAGCCACATTGGAGGGTTTTCGAGCATGAACTGCCTTTTTAAGGTCATGCCACAGCATCTCAATAGGATTCAGGTCAGGACTTTGAGTAGGCAACTCCAAAGTCTTAATTTTGTTCTTCTTCAGCCATTCAAAGACCCCACAACAACATCCAAAGAACTGCAGGCCTCACTTGCACAAGACGTGCTGACGTGCTGCGGTAAGCGTTTTGTGTCATTTCCAGTCACCAGTGTTTGTGTTTTACTAGTAGCGTATTTCTGCTGCTCTAGCTCATCACAATTAATTTTGTTCGATTGTTCATTATAGTGATTAACTATCTGCTATAAACTTACACTAGTTCTGCTCAAGCACTCATAGCTCTCTCCTTCTTTTAATGACTTTCTCGCTAATCCCACAGTTTACACGCTATTCAGTTTTGCTAGCCACCGTTCTTTAGCTTAGCAGCCAGTGATGGCTTCTCTCTCTCCCTCTCACTCTCCTGCTCTCTCTTGCTCGGTGTGTCAAATGTTTAGCCATTCCTCTGCCTCCTTTAGTGATAATGGTACATGTAATAAATGTAGTTTATTTGTAGCATTGGAGACGAGGCTTCTTTCCCAGCTCCCGAGCAGCCAGGAAACCAGGGAGGCTGGGTGACTGTCCGAAGGAAGCATAGCCCTAAGCAGGAGCCCACGGTTCACCACCAACCTATTCACATTTCTAACAAGTTCCCCCCACTGAGCAACACACCCGCTGAGAAACCAACTCTGATTATTAGCAGCTCTATTTTGAGAAACGTGAAGTTAGCGACACCAGCAACCATAGTCAAATGTATTCGTGGGGCCAGAGCAGGCGACGTTGAATCCTATTTAAAACTGCTGGCTAACGATAAACGTAAATACAGTAAGATTGTTATTCACGTTGGCGGTAACGACTCCCGATTACGCCACTTGGAGGTGACTAAAGTTAATGTTGAGTCGGTGTGTACATATGCAAAGACAATGTCGGACTCGGTAGTTTTCTCTGGGCCCCTGCCAAACCTGCCGCATGTCTTCATTCCGCCGCTGGCTGTCGAGGTGGTGTCCAGCAAACGATGTGGGCTTTGTAGATAATTGGCGGACTTTTTAGGGAAGACCTGGTCCGATTAGGAGAGACGGCATTCATTCCACTTTGGATAGAGCAGCTCTCATAGCCAGAAATCTGACTGAGTTTATTTGTGGACCAAAACCATGACAACTCAGAGTTCAGACCAGGAGGCAGAGTTGCAGTCCTACACGCTCCTCTGCGCTTCCAGAGCAGTTACCCACCCAAAACTCCTTAGTGACAGTGTCTGCCCTCCGACCACTTAAATTAATAAAATCTAAAGTTAACAGAAGAGGAGTTATAAATAAAAACCTAAACAAAAACGCTAAAATAGCACAACAAAATAGGAGAATTAAATGTGGACTCTTAAACATCAGATCTCTGTCATCTAAAGCTGTACTGGTGAACGAATTAATATCAGAGTATCATATTGACTTATTTTGTCTTACTGAAACCTGGCTGTGTCATGAAGAATATGTTAGCCTAAATGAATCCACTCCGCCCAGTCATATTAATACTCATATTCCTCGAGGCACCGGCCAAGGAGGGGGAGTTGCAGCCATCTTCAACTCAAGCCTTTTAATCAACCCTAAACCTAAACTAAATTATAGCTCATTTATTATAACCTTGTTCTTAGTCTTTCACACCCAACCTGGAAAACACGACAGCCAACTCTATTTGTTATAGTGTACCGCGCTCCTGGTCCTTATTCTGAGTTTATATCTGAATTCTCAGAGTTTTTAATCAAGTTTAGTCCTTAAAACAGATAAAGTGGTTATTGCAAGTCATTTCAATATTCATGTGGATGTTGAAAATGATAGCCTTAGTACTGGGTTTATCTCATTATTAGATTCAGTTGGCTTTTGTCAGAGTTTACATGAAGCCACTCACTGTTTTAACCACACCCTCGACCTTGTTCTAGTATATGGCATTGAAATTGAACATTTAACAGTCTTTCCACAGAATCCTTCATTATCGGACCATTATTTAATAACTTTTGAACTGCTATTACTGGACTACACACCATTAGGCAAAAATTCTTACTCTAGATGTCTATCTGATATTGCTGTGACTTGATTCAAAGAAACGATCCCATCTGCATTTAATTCAATGTTATGTCTCAATGTAACAGAGGACTCCTATGCAAATCGCAGCCCCTCCCAAATTGACCATCTAGTTGATAGTGCTGCAGGCTCACTGCGAACGACACTCAATTCTATCGCCCTCTAAAAAAGAAGAAAATAAAACAAAGAAGGTTAGCTCCATGGTATAACCCCCAAACCCGCAAATGAAAGCAAATATCACGACTATTCATGATACTGATCATGTCTATTTTCAGGACCCAAATGCAGGAACTCACGGAAACAGAGCTGGATTAATGAGACGGTTTTTATTGTGCAGATTATTGCAAGTGTGAATGAATGCTAGATCCGGCGTCACCCGTGGCCTCCCCGAGGATCCGACTGAGCCGAGTCAGAGGCATGACTGACGGCACTCCGGACGGAGACAAGGTGGCCTGGCTCTGGACTGGCGAGCGTAAGAGAAAGGCTGAGCCGACCAGGCGGAGGATTCGTGAAGCCGGGCGTGTGGTGTGAGTAGCCGGCAGTGTCCGGAGGCGAAGACGGCCAGATGGCTAAAGTGGCGTGGTAGCTGAGGTCCGGGTGATCTGAAGCACAGACTGAGGCAGTGGTCACCAGCAGAGCAAGAGTCTGTAACAACGAGACAAGACAAACGGAGTTATTACCGAGGCAAGAAACAAAACCGAAACTTCACGATTAAGCGCTGCACGAGCCGTTACGTTGTACACGTATGTGTGTACGGAGGACGATCTGGCGTCGGTGGTGTGGAGGTGCCCGGTATAAGAACCATGTTGATCAGCGATGATTGAAGCCAGGTGTGCCGGTAATCAGTTGCAGACGGGAACACAGACACACTCCCACACACACACCAGGACAGACAAAGGACAGCTAAAAAACACGAGGAGACACAGGTACACAGAAGCATACAAGGACCAGGGGGGCTCTGTGGCCCACCATGACACTTAAGACATATAGGAAGGCCCTCCATAATGCCAGAGCAGCTTACTACTCATCATTAATAGAGGAAAATAAAAACAACCCCAGGTTTATTTTCAGCAATGTAGCCAGGCTGACAGAGAATCATAGCTGTATTGAACCATGTATTCCTATAGCTCTCAGTAGCAACAACTTCATGAGCTTCTTTAATGATAAAAAAAAATTTAAAAAACTATTAGAGAAAAAATTCATCCTGCCTTTAACCGGTCCCGACTTGTCTCACAAGAACCTTGGAAACAGCTGTAGAGCCTAATGTGTGTTTTGGCTGCTTTTCTTCTGTCAACCTTCTTCAGCTGACTTCGACGATTAATTCATCTAAGCCATCAACCTGTCTCTTAGTTTGATCATATCCAGTAAAGAAATGCTAATTAACTGTAAAACGTCTTTAAGCAGCCTAGTTGGAATGGGGTCTGTCTTTATTAACAGGCTATGTACCACAATCTTTTAAAGTAGCTGTAATTAAACCGCTTCTTAAAAAGCCCACTCTTGAACCAGGGGTTTTAGCCAACTATAGACTTATATCTAACCATGATTTAGAGTGATAGCACAGAGACAGCACTGGTGAATATTACAAATGACATTCTAATTGCAACAGACAATGGACTTGTCTCTATACTTGTCTTGTTAGATCTTAGTGCTGCGTTCGACACCATTGACCATCACATCCTATTACAGAGACTGGAACATGTAATTGGCATTAAAGGAACCACACTAAGCTGGTTTAAATCCTATCTATCAGATCGATCTCAGTTTGTACATGTTAACGGTGAGTCCTCCGTGCATGTCAAAGTTAGTCACGGAGTTTCACAAGGTTCTGTGCTTGGACTGATTCTATTCACCTTATATATGCTTCTTCTAGGCAGTATTATTAGGAAGCACTCCATAAACTTTCATTGCTATGCAGATGATACCCAATTATATCTATCGATCAAGCCAGATGAAACTAACCAGTTAACTAAACTTCAAGCATGCCTTAAGGACATAAAGACCTGGATGACCTGCAACTTTCTGATGTTAAACTCTGACAAAACTGAAGTTATTGTACTTGGTCCCAAACACCTCCAAGACACATTATCTCAAGATATAGTTACTCTAGATGGCATTGCCCTAGACTGCCAAGAGACTTCCCATGATGCACCTCTTTCCTCTCTTCTTCTCTCACTCTCCATCTGTATGCATTTTTATCCCCTTACTTCATGTTACTAACTCAACATCTTCTCTCTCCTGTAGTTTTGTGTTTTCTTGTCTCTCTCCTCTCTCCTTCTGTCGCTTTCAGCAGGTATTTCTGCCTCCGGAGCTGCAGAGACTGGATCTGTGGTTGTGGGCCACCTGCTGCTTCCGTGTTCCTGTTCGACAACTGCTACTACAGTTGTTGTTATTGGCTCTATTACTGATGCTGGCATTATTTTTCCTATAGCTTATATTAACACTACAATTATTATTCTACTATTTAAAGAAAATAAATCAATTCTATGTGGTCTTTGCATTGTGCCGCTCTTTCCCAAACCCCTCCTCTCTCTCTCTCTCTCTCTCTCTCAAAACCTAACACGACAGCGGCAGATGGCCGCCCACCATTGAGTCTGGTTCTGTCCAAGGTTTCTGCCTCTTAAAGGAAGTTTTTTCCTTGCCACTGTTGCCAAATGCTAGCTTATGGTGGGATTTGTTGGGTCTCTGTAATTAATATTATAAAGAGTACGGTCTAGACCTGCTCTATAGGAAAAGTGCAATGAGATAACTTCTGTTATGAATTGGCGCTATATAAATACAACTGAACTGAATTGAACTGCCTCAGTTAAGGTCAGTGTTCATGACTCCACCATAAGAAAGAGACTGGGCAAAACGACGGGACAAACTGACGAGACAAAAGCTGAACTTTTTGGAAGGTGTGTGTCCCATTACATCTGAAGTAAAAGTAACACCGCATTTCAGAAAAAGATTAATTCTGCTGTCTACCAAAAACTCCTGAAGGAGAATGTCCGGCCATCTGTTCATGACCTCAAGCTGAAGCGAACTTGGGTTCTGCAGCAGGACAATGATCCAAAACACACCAGCAAGTCCACCTCTGAATGGCTGAAGAAGAACAAAATGAAGACTTTGGAGTGGCCTAGTCAAAGTCCTGACCTGAATCCTATTGAGATGCTGCGGCATGACCTTAAAAAGGCAGTTCATGCTCGAAAACCCTCCAATGTGGCTGAATTACAAAAATTCTGCAAAGGTGAGTGGGCCAAAATTCCTCCACAGCGCTGTAAAAGACTCATTGCAAGTTATCACAAACGCTTGATTGTAATTGTTGCTGCTAAGGGTGGCCCAACCAGTTATTAGGTTTAGACGGCAATCACTATTTCACACAGGGCCATGTAGGTTTGGATTTTGTTTTCCCTTAATAATAACAACCTTTATTTAAAAACTGCATTTTGTGTTTACTTGTGTTATCTTTGACTAATATTTAAATTTGTTTGATGATCTGAAACATTTAGGTGTGACAAATATGCAAAAAAAAAAGAAATCAGGAAGGGGGCAAACACTTTTTCACACCACTGTATTTGTAAAACCTAATTTTTCTTGTATTGTGTGAAGTGTTAAGGCAACACTGCCACCCTGTGACTAAAAAGTGCCATTAGCCATTGACAGGACAGAATATTCAAGTACAATAAATACTTAGTTCCAGTTTATTAGGTACATCAAGGTAAAACTAATGCAGTCCAATACAACAGCCCTGCAATAAATTCTTCATGATGGTTATAATGTTTTTTGTGATTTGTACAACGCCTTCTTCATATGTTTTTACTCTTTATCTTGAAAATGGCTGTTGGGCTGAAACAGTAGATAAAAAAAAGATTCATACATGATAGAGCAGGAGAATTCAAAACATTTTTCAAAACATAATTTTTACTCTACAGTATTACATGTGTTTTACTTCAGTACAAATTTTGGTGTGTTGCATCTCCTTTTTAAAATATATCAATAAAAATATCAATGCAAGCAATTCTTGGCACAATCTGGGACATTTACCACCATAGTATTTTATGGCTTGAGTGCACTGGAACCAGAATAAACCAAGCATCAACCAGCACCTAGCCAATAAAATCGCAGAGCTGGAAGGAAGAATCTTCCTGCTGTACCAGATCCAGGAAGCCGAAAAACTTCTGGATACCATCACTTTCAGTTCAGCACAAACGGACACAGCCTGTGGCTGTGAGCCTAATGTCACTGCTCCCTGTCCTGTTATTGGGGCAGATGATGTTGCCTCTCCTCCACAGTCTGGTGCCATTGCTCACTGTCCTGCTGCCAATGCCCCATCTCCAGTCACTGTCCCTGTTGACTCCTAGTTATGGCTCGGGGCTGAGCCTAAAGCCCCCGGTCAGCTCCACTCAATCCCACCACTAGTCCTGGAAGCCTGGCCAGTGCTCGCTCCTGTACCTCCTGACTATAACATCCATTTGGAAAATAAATACGACATCCTTGACCCGCATGACTTCCCTCCTCTGGCTGCGGATTCCCGTCCTCCTTCAATACCTCCATGACCATCCCGTAGGTCCCACAGTTCACTGTCGCCTCCGATCCCTCCACCAGCCTATATGAGCACCCCTCTCACAGGGCTTGCTGCTCCACACCGCTCTTCACACCAGCTGGCGTAACCCTGCCCACCTCACTGCCTGCCCTTTGCCATCCACTCTGTCAGAACCAGCTGGCAGAAATGTTGCTCCCCGGGCTGGGTCCACATTGTTTCGCTACAAGCCCCGACTTCATACTATATCCTGTGACTTGTAAGACAAATTAAATCAAAATCTGCAGTGACCTACTGCCTACTAGGTGCTAAAATTGTAGACGTCATGTAGGACATCCCGTGTCTTTTCAGGAAACACCCATGTTCACAATGTTATTATCCATATTGGCACAAACGATACCACCAAGCAGTAGTCTGAAGTTTTAAAACAGGATTTTAACCGTGTTTTTAACAAACTCAAAAACTGTGGAAAGTCCGTTTTCCTCTCAGGCCCTATCTTTTTTGGCAGCTTCTATGGCACAAGAGCATTTTCTGCAAACATTTTTTATGCAGTTACTACAGCCTCTCCTCACTGACTGACCACTACTCGCTCCACAACAGCGCTAGACTACACACTGATTGCTCCTTTTCGTCTCCAGTGACCTCTTCACCTCTGGTTCGTACCACTAGCTCCCCCTACAGCCCAAATAATTCCTGTGAAAATCCAGAGAGCTTCTCTACCATCCCAGTTATAATCAATAACAGACCACCACACAATCGCTATCATGAAGTATGAAAATCTAGGGTGAGTCCATCTCTCTCTAACGCGGTTCCTTATATCATTAACATTCCTGTGATTGTTACTGGTAGAACGGAACGCGCATGTACAAAGAAATATGAATAATCTGGTTAAGATTCAGACTCTCTCACCAGCTCAGACCGTAGCAGAGTCAACCTGCTTAGAATGGCACTTTTTAAGGTGGTCTCTTGCCTGACAAAACTTTTGTTTTAAATTACATAATTTTGTCGGTAAACCTGGATTTTATGTTTTTAACAGAGTCTTGGTTACATCCTAATGAAAGCGTTCAGCTCATTGAGCTGTGTCCCCCCAACTATGGTAGTTTAAGCCGACCTAGGAGTAGTGGACATGGGGGTGGCCACGAATTCAAATGTAATCAAAAAGTTTGAGTTTTTCTCCTTTGAGTTGCTAACATTTAAGCTCAATGGTTCACAACCCATCCTCGTAGTTTTAATCTACCGTCCCCCGAAATCAAATTGTGGATTTTTATCAGAGTTCTCTAGTCTTGTGATAACTTATGACAAGGTTGTTCTCTGTGGTGATTTTAACATTCACAGTGATGACCTATCCAATATTCTTGCCTGTGATTTTTAAATACTATGGACTCTTAACCTTGTACATGTGTACAACACATAACCGTCATCATATCCTTGATTTAATTTTCACCCTGGGCGTGAATGTGTCAATCTTGGAGTGTCTAGACATACCAATTTGTGGCCACAAATGCACAATGCATTTACCTGTTAATCAGAGTCCGCCACCCCATTCTACAGTGGTGTGAAAAAGTGTTTGCCCCCTTCCTGATTTCATATTTTTTTGCATGTTTGTCACACCTAAATATTTCAGATCATCAAACAAATTAAAATATTAGTCAAAGATAACACAAGTTAACACAAAATGCAGTTTTTAAATGAAGGTTGTTATTATTAAGGGAAAACAAAATCCAAACCTACATGGCACTGTTTGAAAAAGTGATTGCCCCCTAAACCTAATAACTGGTTGGGCCACCCTTAGCAGCAACAACTGCCATCAAGTGTTTGCGATAATTTGCAATGAGTCTTTTACAGCGCTGTGGAGGAATTTTGGCCCTCTCATCTTTGCAGAATTTTTGTAATTCAGACACATTGGAGGGTTTACGAGCATGAACTGCCTTTTTTTTTGTTTATTCAACATCTGTTGCATAATAGCCGAAAATGGGCCAAAATTCCTCCATTGCGCTGTAAAAGACTCATTGCAACTTATCGCAAATGCTTGATTGCAGTTGTTGCTGCTAAGGATTTGCTTTGGTAATTTGGTGCAAAACAATAAACATAGTGGAAATATTGTGAAAGATAAAGCCAGTACTGCAGGTCAAGAATCATAAATATAAAATAAAAGTAAAAGTGACAATAAGATATGGTATGAGGGTCAGTGTTATTGAGGGTCCCCGGCTGTGTTGATGAGGCTAGTTGCAGATGGAAAGAAACTGTTTTCGTGGCGTGAAGTTTTAGTCCTGATGGACCGCAGCCTCCTGCCGGAGGGGAGTGTCTGAAACTGTTTGTGTCCAGAGTGGGAGGGGTCAGCCACAATCTTCCCTGCACGCCTCAGGGTCCTGGAGGCGTACAGGACCTGGAGGGAAGGTAGATTGCAGCCAATCACCTTCTCAGCAGAGCGAAAGATACAAACAATGAACAATGATCAAATTAATGAACAAAGCGCCCCTAAGTTTTTGTGCAGTTGACCGCTTTAATTTTCTATGCTCTTCAACTTTAGATATTAGATATAGATATTTTTAATTCAAAAATAAAATTAAAGCAAATTGTAAATTGCAACCTTGGATAAATGAAAGTACTCGTAGCTGTAAACTTCCAACTTAACAATGCATGCATCATTTTGAGACAGGATGTGCCTGATTTTTGCAGTGTTACGACTCTGAGGTTCCTTACGGTGGTGCTGGAGGCCAGGGCAATGCCATCTAGAGCAACTATGTCTTTAGATAATGTGTCTCGGAGGTGTTTGGGGCCAAGTACAATAACTTCAGTTTTGTCAGAGTTTAACATCAGAAAATTGCAGGTCATCCAGGTTTTTATGTCCTTAAGGCATGCTTGAAGTTTAGCTAACTGGTTAGTTTCATCTGGCTTGATTGATAGATATAACTGGGTATCATCCCCATAACAATGAAAGTTTATGGAGTGTTTCCTAATAATATTGCCTAGAGGAAGCATATATAAGGTGAATAGAATCAGTCCAACCTTGTGGAACTCCATGACTAACATTGGTGTGCACAGAGGACTCACCATTAACATGTACAAACTGAGATCGATCTGATAGATAGGATTTAAACCAGCTTAGTGCGGTTCCTGTAATGCCAATTACATGTTCCAGTCTCTGTAATAGGATGTGATGGTCAATGGTGTTGAATGCAGCATTAAGATCTAACAAGACAAGTACAGAGATAAGTCCATTGTCTGATGCAATTAAAAGGTCATTTGTAATTTTCCCCAGTGCTCTCTCTGTGCTATGATGTACTCTAAATCTTGACTGAAAATCCTCAAATAAATATTGTTATTTAGAAAGTCACACAACTGATTGGCGACTGCTTTCTCAAGACTCTTAGAGAGAAAGGGAAGGTTAGATATTGGTCTATAGTTGGCTAAAACCTCTGGATTAAGAGTGGGCTTTTTAAGAAGAGGTTTAATTACAGCTACTTTAATTGATTGTGGTACAAAGTGAAGGTGTCCTTTTGTCCATTGGATTTAATGCCAACAAAGATTTTAATTAATGCAGTTGAAACAATTGGGTCCTGGTTGTTATCAATTTTTAACAGCTCTCTATCCCACTTCATCCTACTTCAGAACTGCTAGTGTTCAGCCACTCCTAAAAAAGCCTGTAGACATGTTGTTTCCTTTCACTGTTATGCTGACGACACACAGTTGTATGTTCCCATTAAGCCAACTGATCTTTTCATTGCCTCCAGCAACACAAACAGCCAAATACTGCCATCTACTGGGTGCCTGTCTGAGTACATAGAAGCCTGTTGGCTAGAAATCTTGCCGTGTTGTTTGACTGTAATTTAAGCTTTGAGCAACCTTGCTTTTATCAATTAAGGAACATTGCCAGAATTCGACCTATGTTAAGTTTTAAAGACACAGAAACTATTTTAAATGCTGTTATCTCATCACACCTGGATTACTGTATCAGCATTTTTACAGCCTAAATAGAAAAACTGTAGAGACACTATAGAACTCAACTGCCAGGCTTTTAACCAGAGTAAACAGGTTTGAACACATCACCCTGGTTTTAGCCTCTTTACAATGGCTTCTGGTACATCTTAGAATTAATTTTAAGGTGCTTATAAGTTCTTACAAGTCACTACATGGTCTGACCCCTAAGTATATCTAAGATCTTTTATCCCTGTACGACCCTGCTCGCACCTTGAGATCCTCTGGCAAGAGCCTTTTATGTGTTCCAGACTCTCGGCTGAAGACTAAGGAGGAGAGAGCTTTTGAAATAAGGTCTAGAACACCCTGCCCGAGGAAATACGACAGGCTGAGTCAGTGGCTTCTTTTAAAGTGGCTTCTTTTAAATCTAAGTTTAAAATGGATTTAATCGCGTCCCCCCCCCCGATTTCATCTGATTCTAGTTTGTATTATTTATTGTGATTCGTTAAATATTTTCAATCTATTACTTATGTGTTTTATTTGTTTTTATGTTATGTTTTATGTGTTCTTTGCTTGCTATGTGAAGCACTTTTTAACTTTGTTTTGATAAGTGCTATATAAATACATCATTATTATAAGTATGAATGATAAATTACCACAGTGTGATGATAAAGCAGATTCAATAGCCATATGTTTTACTGATACAGCAGTGTACTTTGTTCATTTGATGAGTGAGACAGAAAACAATGGCATTACATCTCTAACAAGAACTGCTGCTGTGGCTGAAATCAAAGCCAACAAGAAAATCTCTGAAGTTCTTTATTCATTTGAGAGAAATATGTGCTCAATAGGTGTCTGTATGGGAAGCCATTCCTTCCTCTGTATGACATGTGTTTCTTATAAAGCCCCCATTACTCTGCAGTCCATAATAGGAGTGATCTGCTCTTCTGACATACATGTGCAACAAAGTATTTGCCACTATAGTCAGTTAATTACACACCATCCTAACTTGTATCGATTTTGGTGTGTGGTGTGTTAGCTCATGTCTGCTGAAATGACAGTATAAAAAAAACAGCTGGTGGGAATCTGATCTGGATGAAATCTGGATGATCAAAGTTGATGAGAAACAATGTTGTCCCCAATTGCCCCAAGCAAGGCAACTTTCCACCTACTATTTTAAACCCAGTCAGGCCATTTCACCTGTGAGAACAACAAATTCAGTCCTACACACCATTGGTAATCTGTCAGAGCCTTGTTAAAGCATAATAAAAGTCTCCTTATAAGGCTTGATATGATACATATTTATGTGATGGATACCAAGACTGTCCTCACAAGGAAAACGGTAGCATTAGTCATTCGTTAAAATCCCTAAAACCACCTATGTTTACATGTACCTGACCAGAACCTCAGTGGCTCATGTCTGCCAGAAGCAAAGGTGTAGGTAGCGTGACATTATAACACTGCAAAATTCAATTCAATTCAGTTTTATTTATATAGTGCCAATTTAATTTGCACTTATAGAGCAGGTCTAGACCGTACTCTTTATAATATCATTTATTAGGGGTGTAAGCGGTACGTGTATTCGTCCCGAACCGTTTGGAACAGGACGTTTGGTTCGGTATGCGACTTCCTCGGATCGGTACACCCCTGTGACCCAAACTATTACTGTCAAAATAGTCTATTTATGTCGACTACTCGCACCTGCGGAACAGAAATTCTAGAGTGCGAGTTTTACCTAGAACATTTTGGCAGAGCACCAGTCACTGTGTATCAGCTGTAGGATGCTAGTCGGCTTAGCCCGGTTAGCCAGGTTAGTCAAGCTCATGTAGTCTCGCTGCCTTCGAATGGCAAAGACAAATGAGAGACCAGAGCTGGAAGATCCTCCCGTGACATTTAGATCCACTGTATGGGAGCATTACGGTTTCCCGGGTAGTTATGATGGGCAACTATGAGTGTCAAACAGTATGCTGACATTGTTCAACTGAAGTCGGGTATTGATTAACGGAACGAGACAAAAACGAGACTGGAAGGCAAGTCCTTCTCCCCACAGCGTTCAGGCAGCCTCTCACTGCAGATTCAGACCGTGCCAAATCAGTAACTAATGCTATAGGAGTATTTATCGCTGCAGATGTGTGACCATGCTCGGTCGTAGAGAATACAGAATTTAAGCATAAAGTGCTTTAGCCACACTACAATGTGCCTTCACGTGTGCATTTTAGTCATTCCATTGTGCTGCCCTGTATAAACCAGCGCAAGCTGCAGCTGTTCAGGAATTATCAACAGTCTTACGATGGAGCATAACTTACATTTGTGTTGTTGTTTTTTTCTTATTGACAATATGACAGTATTTGAGTACATTAACTGTTAGTAAGTAAGAATCATGGCCAATGAGCCACAGTTTAATGTTTACATTTTTCAAAAGAATTACAAAAATAAATGTTTTTGTTTTCCCTGCTGTACTGAAAAAATACTGAACCTTGACCCATTTTGTGTACCGTTTACAAGGCAATGGGATATTCAAGTGTGTGGAGGTTAGAGTGATGGATTGGTGTGAAGTGCTACTGACTTTTGTGCCCTGTCACAATCCATTTGTTAACTTTTTTGACCATATACAAGATCTTCCCCTAACCTTAACCAAGTGTTTTAGTTGCCTAACCTTAACAAATTTTCCACTATGGGAACTTAACAACCTGCAATGTGTTGTGTAGTCTTTGCTATGGGTTCTGCTTTTGTTTCCACTGCTTTCTGCTTGCTTTGGGCATGAGTTCATGGAGCTAAATTCACCCCAGGAGGTGACCCAAGCTTCAGGTACTCTATGGGAGAAGGAATGCAACAGTTGTTTGCAGAGGCAACAAGCTAACCACTGCAAGGGATTTTTACCAGGGCAGTGCGGCCAAAGGCTACATCACTTTATTTTATTTTCTCTTGATGGAAAAAGAGAGCTCAGAAGTGATTGCGCTGCCTCCCTGTTCTTAACCAGATTCTTCACCTGCAACTCCCTGTGAGCTGGCTGATTTTGTTCAATCTCTGCTCCATTCTGTCGACCTTCAATTAATTTATTGATACTGACGTTGATGTGTGAAAGTGAAAGAAAAACAATATTTATTAGTGCCACTTCTTCCAATGTTGTCTGTTCCACAGCTGCATCACCTACCAAACAGAGCATGGAAATGAGAATGATTGTCCTGTTTTTGCCTTAATAATGTAATGTATATCTGAAATGTTCTGGCTTAAAAAAACAGTGGGAACACAAGACAGAACCTATCACCAAAGCGTTACAGGTTTGTTTAAAAGTTAAGGTTATAGGAAGCTCCAGGATACAGGATGTTAAGTTCCCGTAGTGGGAAAATGCGTGTTTTAAAGTGTTTTAGTTGCATAGCCTTACTTTACTTTAACCATAGTTGGGGGGGTTTTGCCTAATCTTAACCATACTGTCACTGCCACTGAAGGATGCCAGTCATCAGTTTCACTGCACTGAGGCTTTACTGGTATGGGTCAACACCACAATAGAAATACTTGAGAACTTTTACTTGAGAATTTTAGATGAAGACATTAGCATATGTTGCTCAAACCCTGCTAGATTGTTTCATTTTTTAACACATTCAGTGTGTGGGGGTACTTGGGGACAACACACATATTTTCTGTAACCTCTCGAAACATTATAGCAACATTTGCAGCCTAGTTACATGTGTTTAACACATGTTGCATAGAAAAGTAATGCAACATGTGCATTGTTTCTCAAATATGGATATGGTGAAGAAGACAGAGTGTTAGTGTTTGATCGCTCACACAGAACAGTTCATCGCTCTAAATGACAGCATCCCAACATTTATTCCCGCGACCCCAAACTGAGGTCAGAGCATTTCTCTAACCACCAATATTCAAAACACATGAAAGCCATTTTCACATTGTTCCAGTGTTTACCACAAAGAGAGAGAAAAACAACTTTGGATTTATCAAAGGGACAGAAAGCAAGCTACTGGACTGTGAGTGAAGACACCCTGGATCAGTGCCTGAGGAGTTTCAACCCCGACACTGTGAGTTTCTACTGAAGTGTCCTTGAACAAGAACCCTAGCCCTTTACCTGCTCACTTTCACTCACTCACTTTGCAATTTTTCTGAACTTGTGGAATTAAAAGATTTGGGCATTTACCAGGTAGAGAGGGTCTAACAAAGGATGCTATCAACTTCCATTATGGAAATTGTAGGATCAAGTGTTTTTGGAGCTTGACCCATATAGGCAGTGGCAGCACATGGTATAGGTGACTTAGACAATTTGCGTTAATGCGTGGGGGGCACTCAGAGAAGGGGAAAAAGATTAGAAGCTGACAAAATGGCTTGAAAACTTTGTCTATAGACAATGTACCATAGGGTATGGTACGGTAGCTCTTTATTCCCAAGGGGAAATTTCAGTCTCACAACAGCAGAGATATGTAGGGAATAGTATATAAATAATAAATAATTAATAGATAAGGAATACAATAAAAAAATATGTATATGTAAACATGTATAAAAACAGTGCAAATAGTGTCCACATGTATAGAAAGTACGGTATAGTATAGTCCATCAGGGGTGACCATCATGCAAGGCCTCAGAAACCATCGAGTTGGCTGAGACTGAAGTCATTACGGCAGGCATCATTGTGTAGTCGAATGGCTGTTGGTACAAAGGCTTGAAGCGCCCCTTCGAACACTTCAGTAGGATTAGACAGTTACTGAAGGTGCTTCTTAGGCCCGTTCATCTCCTCATGAAGGGGATGAGATGGGTTCTCCAGTATGTTCCTTATTCTGGACCTCATCCTCCCCTCATCCACACCAAGGTTTGCCTGGTAAGCGAACTGCAAGGGGTCCAGCGAGTCAGCCACCAGTGGCCGCAGGTGCTGCAGGACCAGCCTCTCAAAGGTCATCATTATGTGAGAGGTCAACGCCACTGGCCTGAAGTCATTGAGAGCGCTGGTGCAGCCCCTCTTAGGCACTGGGACGATGCATGATGTTTTCCATAGGGAAACTCAACTTGCAGAGGGCACCATCTGCAAGTTGAGGGACAGGTTGAAGAATGCTAGCCAGCTGATCAGCTAGACTGTGATCGCGCACTACAGGGGAGCCAGTGGGAGCTTGGCTCCCCTTAATGAGACATGAGCTCCCCTGAAATTTTGGGGGTCTCTAAAATATGGACAATATGCAGTTTTTGCCATGCATTTCTCTTTTTATGTATCTTCATAATCATGGATCATGTGTAAAATTAGGCTATTGCTGTATGATTCATGCATGAGGGTGACTCATCACTAATTAACTCTAATAAAGATACCAGCATGTATGCTATTCTTGTCATCACCATCGAAGCATTGGTGGGGTGAGGTTTAATGTGGTTGATTATTATATATCAGATGACACAAAGGAAGTAGGCCTACATGCTTGCAGCTATGAATGTTTCTTTGCAACAAGAGTCACAGTCAGTCCGCAAAAGCAACCCCTCGAGTGTGACATGCGAGTCTGGAATAGCGTCCTGTAACCATGTCTCTGTAAAAGATACGATGCTGCATACACATTATACACGTTGTGCCATAGTGTGAGCAGAAAGTCCATCCATCTTATTCACCAATGATCTTACATTCCCCATGACAATAGACGGCAGGAAGGGTTTAAATCTCCTCACCCATGCTTAGCACCGGCTCTCAACCCTGTGCTGCATCTCTGCAGCTCCACTGGGATGCCAGCTGATCACGGGTATAAGTCCTCATGAAAAAAGCAAAAGTAATCCACAAAATATATATCCAATAACAGGGATAAGTTAGAATAAACAAACAAATAAATGAAAGAACAAATCCAGATAAATCAATGGAGAGAGGAGCTGCTGTGAAAAAAATAATTGGTCACAGTAAATATTGGGACATTCTTCTTCTTAAAGAAACATTTGCCATCAGCAGATAAGAACTTTCCTTGAACAGTGGTCTAAAAGCTTCATCATCCAACACATCCAGGACAACCACTGCATATAGTATGTACTAAAATTCAGGATTTCTCAGACTCTGCTGTTGACCATTCCGTTTTTAGCCATGCTGGCAGATTTGCTCTAGGGATTGGTCAGTCCACCACTTTGGACCAGACTGAAATATCTCAACAGCTATTTGATGGATTGCTGTGATATTTTGTACATACATTCATGGTCCCCAGAGGATGAATCCTAACTGACTTTTCCTCCAGCGCCACTATGAGGTTGACATTTGTGGTTCAAAGAACATCTCAACATCTAGCAGATGGATTGACATGAAATTTACAACAGATATTCAAGATCCCTAGAGATATCTCGACAACCACTGTATGTTTTGCTATGAAATTCTGTACACACAGTCATGGTCCCCAGAGGATAAATTGTAATTACTTTGATCTCCCGACTTTTCATCTAGTGCCATCATCTGGTCAAAATTTCAATGTGTCTATACTTTGGTTTATGACCAAATTCCTGGAAAACTGAGGACATTCCCGTCAGTCTCAGCTGTACTTTGTTTACTGCTAGTTAGCAAATGTTAGCATGCTAACATGCTAAACCAATACAGTGAACATATTAAACCTGTTAAACATCAACATGCTACCATTACCATTGTAAGCATGTTAACATGCTAATGTGAGCATTGTGAGCTCAAGTACAGCCTCACAGAGCTGCTAGCATGGCTGTAGACTCTTAGACTTGTTAATCTGTCTCTAGTTATTCCCCTAACTTTATGGAAGTGACATCATCAACAGTAGGCTTTCATTCTGTCACTTATAGATTGGTAACTGTAGCCTATAACACTACTGTACAACAATAACATTGTTTTATCACTTTGATACTTTTACTACTTTTATAAGAATTGCTTTTAATCGTGATTTAGAACTGCTGACATATTTCAGTAGTTTGCAACAGAAAATTACAAATTACTTCTGTTTGGGCTTTAAGAAACCCCATTTCATAGGCCCTGTTTACACCTGGCATTAACATGCATCTTTGGTGATCCGATCACAAGTGGACAGCTCTAAGTACAGGTGTGAATGAGGAGACTTTAACATTCATATTAACAGCGCTGACTCTAAAGCTGCGGAATTCATGAATCTTGAAAGTCTTGAACTTATTCAACATGTCCCAGAGGCCACCCACCAGCATGGCAATATCTTTGATTTGGTTGTGTCAGAAGGGTTAGCTATTGACAATGTTACAGTGTCTCATTTCCCTGTCTCTGATAATTACTGTGTGTTCTTTGACAGTGTCCTATCTGTAGCCAGGATCACAGATGAGTGTTCGGTTCAGAAACGATTCTTATGTAGATGCTGCAGCAGAAAATGAGTTCTCTGAGCTTGTAAATTCTTCTGATCCATGTGATATCAGCTGCTCGTTAGATGAAATGGCTATTGCTTTCAACATCAACCTGACTAGTACACTGAACAAAGTTGCCCCACTCAAGGTTAAAAGGAAGTCATGCAATAAAACATCTCCATGGAACACTGTCCATGAGCTCAAGGCAGGACTGGAAGTCCACCATAGTATTTACAAGGAATACATAGTTACCTATAATAATACTATATGCACTGCCAAAAGGGCTTACTTTTCTAAGATCATCACAGAAAACAAAAATAAGTCTGGAATACTGTTTTCCACTATTGACAGACTGTTAAATCCTGCCCCTGCCCCTAACCTTCTAAGCCAAGGCTCTGCCCCTAGATCACAAAATCAAATCACAACCATCAGAGCTGGTATTGCAGGTGATCCTTGCATTCATTAGCTTCCATAGCTATGCTGATGATACACAATTGTACATATCTGTTCAGCCAAGTGATCTAGATGCCTTAAGCTCCCTCACTGCCTGCCTGTCTGGAATAAATAAATAGATAACTTTCTTAAAGCCTTTACACACCGTGGCATGACGAATAAACGGCACGAAAATGCGTACTCGCCTGCGAATATTTCACATCATACGAATTTTCGACAGTTGCGACACTTGTTTAATAAAAGATTTGCGCCAGCTCATACTAAAACTCACTTGGGGTTGGAGTTGTTCCAGTAGACAGGTGTCTGTCAAATATGATCTTCACCTCTGCCCGGGTAGTATTGACATGCAAATTAACGAAAACGCCACCCGGTGTGTAAAGGCCTTTAAACTAAATGAGGATAAGACAGAAATTAGCTGCTTAAAACTCCCGGTAATCTGACTCGCTGGATCAAACCTGAAGTAACAAGTCTTGGTGTTACTTTAGATTCAGACTTAAGCTTTTAGTCCCATATAAACAAAGTGACCAAGGTGGCATTCTTTCATCTCAGAAACAGTATGGCCATTCCTGACCCAGCCAGATGCTGAAAAATGTATTCACACTTTCGTCTCAAGTAGACTACACTACTCCAATGCACTTTTTACTGGTCTTCCTAAAAAGTCCATTGAGAGGCTGCAACTTATTCAGATTTCTGCTGGTAGACTGCTAACAAAAACAAAGAAGAGAGAACACATCAGTCTTAGGCACACTGCACTGGCTCCCTGTAGCTCCTAGAATTGATTTTAAAGTCCTTCTACTTGTGTACAAAGCTCTTAACGGCTTTGGACCGGCCTACATTTGAGATTCCATGTTGTTTTATGTTCCTTCACAAGCCCTTAGACCCTCTGCTGATGTTTTTTAGTTACTCAAAATCCCACCAAAAAGAAAATTGGGGATGCAGCTTTCTTCTATGGTCCTAACCTGTGGAGCAGCCTACCAAAGATATTAGAGAGGCAGGTTCTGTTGACATTTTTTAACAGCACCTAAAAAACATATCTTTTTAACCTAGCCTTTCGCTAGCACCACTTCTTACGATGTTTGTGCTTCACATGTTGTTTTTAATTGACCTTTTATGCCTTTAAATGACCTTCTTTAATCTTTTAAATGGCTTGCTTTCTGTGCAACGCTAAGCACTTTATCTTTACCTAATTTCTTTTCAACTTAATTTGTGTTTCTTGTTTTTATTCTTTTTTAAATGTAAAGCACTTTGAGCTACATGTTTTGTATAAAAAGTACAACCGTTAATAATGGTCGCAGACCAAAATGCTTCTGGACACAATTGGGATAGACCTACAACCAATCAGAGCAACGACACATGACCAGCAGAGCCAGTTAGTGATAAACTTTTACCAAGTCCGGCAAACACATCTTTCTTATCAACAAAAGCATAATGTTAGCTTGTAAAACAAGGGTTAACTAACAGCTAGCTTGCTAGCACTGGCTGCAGCAAGCTGGCTTTTCCCTTGGTTTGTTGAAATATAGGTACCAAGTAAAACGGCTTCAATGCCTGTTACCAAACCCTGCAGTGCAACTGCAGAAACTTAACGTTAGCTAGCTAATGGCGGTGTTAATGAATCGCTGTCTAATTGACTTCAAACCTAATTGTTAACGTTAACCAGGTTTCATGCCGACTTTACTGAAACAAGCGACTGTTTTTCTATACTGTCCCAAATTAAATTTTACGTGGAGTAATTTTGGTAATAAGAACTACATAAATAAACTTCAAAATCCCAATGGAAGTTTGGTGTAACGTTAGGCAGCTCTGCCGAACAAAACATAACATTTATCATGGAATTTCTTGGAAATACGAGTTTGTGGATTATAAACATGCCAAATTTACCTCAATACTTTACAGTTTGATGAGAAGTCTCCGGCTTCATGTTCCAAATTGTGATTTCAGGCAAAAACAAAACTATCCGATATGAGAGCGAACTTTGGCTGCTTAGAGAGGCTGCTTTCACCCAAAAAGGGGCAGGGGCATAATACAATGTAAAAGTACTCGGATGTGCTATGACCTCATCTGTTAGATAAATGGTTGTGATTGGCCTGACATAGGCCAGGTTGGCTAGAAATATGTCTGAATGGGAGGGGGAGCAGACACATCTGCCAGAGCAAATAAAACATGAGCTTGCAGATTTGTCTGGTTGCCAGGCTAACAAGAAGCCATGACAACAGGCAAAATGGATTCTTGTGGAGGGAGTACACACGAAACACATGGTCTGATGTCCTCTGGCTGCTCTGCCTCAACTCTCTGTGATTTGCGGAGTTTCCTGATGGAAAGATAGCTTTACTTGTTGCTACTAACTATAGATGCCGTTAGCTAGTTAGCCATGCAGCTAGCAGTCCTATTAAGGCTAACTGACTCTGCCCGGACTGGGAGCTCGGAGCACTGGGGGAGTGTTGGTGTTTACACCGCTAGCACAGGAGCTGTGGACTGCCGGAAGGAGGATGTTTAATAAATGAAGCTAATAAAGCTTTATTTAAGCTTTAAAGCTAATAGGACCACTAGCTGCACAGATAACTGAGCTAACTAACTAACAACAACGCATTTGGTCTTTGCAAACAGAAATGATGTATGTGTTTATTTGTATACAGAGAGGAGAAGTGAAATTCGATCACAAGCGGTCAATCCAAGACGCATGTGGAGATGCATTCTAGTGTCAGGTGTTACCCGTTACTCAGTACTCATCATTACTCCTACCAATTAAGTCTATTTGGATTTCTGTTTGTTCATAAGAGGTCCAACAGGGAGTCAGACTTCTCTGGGGTCTAACTGACCCAAAACATTGGTAATGTCAGGCTCACATACTGTAATTTCTTTACCTGTGAATGACTTTTTGGCAAATATACTAGAATATACTGTATAGGCCTATTTGTTAATGCACATAGCAGCCCAGTTTGTGACAAAAGAAAGGATAACCACTTTAATACTTTTATACATGTTTGGTTTTAATAACGTAAAAAGAAAATAAAAAATATATATTTGACAGGAAAAATTGGAAACATTTGCAATAATTCAAATAATCATAATTATTGCAAATTTTTCCAGTTTTTCCTCTTTTTTTTACACATATACAGCAGTGGGGTCTGCAGGACTCCAAACAGCAGGAAGTAATGTCAACACAAAGCAAAGGTGAAAATAGTTTTCTCAGGAAACAATACATAAATAGTAATAAAACAGCATCAATTCACACAGAGCAAACTATTAAAAAAAGCTTGACAGGAGCAGTGTGTAGCTTTAGAAATAAAAAATATCATGATTCTAATACTCTGCATCAGTAGGCCTATAGGATATCTCAGGAATGACAGAATGTGATTCTTCTATAGTAACTGAGTGTTTTTTACAATGATAAATTTCTTGCATGTAACAGTGACTCCACCCTACCTGGCGTCTGACTGTCTATGTCCACCGCCTGTCCTCTTTATCATCACCTAGCCGCTGGATTAACACTCAACGCAGATTATAGCCATAATAACATCCAAAACACAGGTTCAACGGTCAATTTCTACACTGGAGGCAATACATTTATAGGATCGCTTTTGATTGATACTGCACTGTTGTTTCGTTATATAAAGCTCAATTAATGTGCCCAGTTTGATTGTCATAACTGGTTATTATTTACACTCATGATTAAAACAAAAATATTTCTTCAAATCACCTGGTGAAATAATCAAAACCACTGTTGCTTGTTTTATTACAAATGTTCTAACAGTTTAATTTCAAAATAATATAATTCGTTTAGGCCTACTTAATGTATCTTATATTCCAGATTTTTTTAAATACATATTTTATTATAGCCTACTGTACCCTCAAAAAAATGAAAAGTAAATGTTTTAAGATTAATCGACTTCAGTAATAAGTGAAAATATATTAAGCCATATTGTATAGTCAACCATCACTTCGGAAAAGAACATGATTAATACAATTTTACATGTAAAAAGGACTCAGAATATTGAGGAAAAAATAACGGATGATAAAATGACTAAAATACGTATCGACTATAATACCGACAGCTATAGGCATGATTTTATCTCAATTAATATTTCCTCTCAACGGTGCTCCAACTAGGCCTATATGGAGCCATTAGGCCTGTAATGATTACCCGCAAACATCAAACGGCGGAGAACAATGAGGGTCTGGCTGCTGTCTCTGCCTGTGCGTCTATAATTCTCCATAACAAAAGTACAAAAGCCGAGACGGAGACCAAAGGCTTTATCCCTAAACACCTTTAACACCTCTCTGGGCCGTGGTGTGCGCCTCAGTCCGGCGCGGCGCCGCGGCCCAGAGAGGTGTTGTCTGGAGAGCCTGTGATAGGGACAGAGGAAAAGAGGAGAGCAGCCGGGGAAGACAGACAGTAGTGGAGGGGAGGAGAGGAGGAGGGGAGGAGGGGGTGTTTGGACAAAAACAGCCCATCTTCTCCCTGGCTGTCTAAACAGACCTGGATGATGTGTGTGTGTGAGTGACACGGAGAGAAGTTTTTGTCAGACTGCAGCCAGCATCTTCACCGGCCTTTCTGAAGCGAAGCGGAGCAGACTGCAGGGATATTTGACCTACAGAACAGAGAAAAAGAAACACAAAGGAGGGATTTTTTTTTTTTAATTTACACGTCTTTCACAGAAACAGCCTGATGCGTAAGTAAATGTAAAAGCTGCTTTTGAGCAAACGTCACTGAGATCCAGTTATTTACTGTTTTTTTGCTTGTTTTTTTTGTCAAGTGAAGCCAAAAAGTAAACAGACGGAAACAGAAATAACCACTGCCTGCACTTCTGTTACAGACAAATTTACAAATAACGTATTATTCCGATAAGTAAATAAAATGGCCTATACACAAAATGTCCATATGATTAACACTTGTGTTCTGTCCCATTGGCTTTACTTCCTCATTGTTTCCTCCACTGCTGAATGTGTAAATAATAATAATATTAACTGAAAAATCAACCAAATTTTACTTTTTTTTTCTTTTCTTCTGACCTTATTAAAACCCAGTGTGTAGAAAATTATTGAAGTGGTAACTCTTCCCTTTGCCACAAATTGGATTGCACATTTGATAAAGTTGACAGAATATGGAAATTACCATAAATAATTTTTAATACAGCAAATAATGAAATATTTAATGTTTTATGTTATATGAGCTATGCATGAACAAATATAGGCCTATATTCCTTTTGTTTGCCAAAAAGTCATTCACATTAGACCCGAGAGAGGTTGAACTCCCTGTTAGAGCTCTTAGAACAAACTGTTATACAAGTCATTACAAACTTACTTGGGATTTGGGAGTAGTATTAGGCTACTGTGTAAAATGTGCTGTTAACACCATTCACAGATATAGACCATTATGAAAATCTATTGGATTTAACCATGTTTTACAGCTGGAGTCTTTGAAACCCCAAACAGAAGTAATGTGGCCTTTACTAAAACATCAAATATGTCATCAGTTCAAGATCAAGTTAAAGCAATTATCATAAAATCTGTAAAATTCATGAAGTAACAAGCTGATAAAACAATGTTAAGTATGTTTTTGAGCTGTTAAAGAGGGCCCTGGGTCTATAGGACCCCAAACACAACATTTGGTTTAGAAGTAAAGGCTTAATCTCTAGGCCTGTAGGCATTTTACTTAATCAACTTTGTGACAATATTGCATTTAAAATGTATTTATAATAGGCATACAGCACTGTAACGTCTTGTGGCTTGTGCTACTTAAATAAAATATTATATTTTATATTTATATTTGGAGTGCCTTTTCCTACTCTGACACACTTGGGCAGCATTAACAAAGGCGCATCCACTAACAGGAAGAACCTTATATTAGGTCTTAGTGTCCCACGTGCCCACTGTAAACTTATGCTTCTGTATGCGCCATTTCAGTGGCGGAGAGCAGACAGACGCCGGTAGCGGCCGCCGCCGTTGTGCACGGTCCCAGCGGAGAGGAGCAGACGGAGCCGTGCCCACGCAGCGCCCTGCTCGACCAAAGCCGGCGGCACCGGACAGCGTTTACGCGCGAGCAGCTGTCCCGACTGGAGGAGGAGTACGGCAAGGAGAGCTACGTCTCCAGACCCCAGCGCTGCGAACTGGCCACGGCGCTGAACTTACCTGAGACAACGATAAAGGTACTATGGTTAACCAACCCTTCAGTCAGTGAGATAAAGGGCCAGTAACATTTTATGATAAGAGTACAAATCACATCAATTAATGAATGTCAACTCACAGTTAGCCTACTTATTACATTATGCCATCAAAGAAGTGAAAATCAGTTAAAAGCATATCAGACCCATGGAATTGATCAGCCTCTCTGAAAGCATAACAGGACCTATTATCAAAGAAATAGGAAGCTGTTTTTATCATGCAGCAACATATAGATATTTGCATCTAACCACAAAGTTACCACACAGAAAACCTTGGTTTAACCTTCATTTAATATCACAGCATAGGAATAGTGTTCACCAGCGGAGAGATTGGGAGGAACTGGGTGGTCAATAGGGGCCCAATGGCTCATTTTTGCCCCAAGCCCCCCATGCAGGTTAATTGTAATCGTAATAGTGTAACTTCACTGAAAGTTACTAGAAATTATTACAATCAGACAATGTAATAGTTTGGCTTAAAGGGACAGCTCACCCCAAAATCAAAAATACATATTTTTCCTCTAACCTGTAGTGTTATTTATCCATCTAGATTGTTTTGGTGTGAGTTACCTAGTTTTGGCGCTTGGCGACACTGGCAAGAAAAAACTTCCTTTTAACAGGCAGAAACCATGGACAGAACCAGATTCAGTGGTAGGCGGCCATCTGCCACTGCCTGTTAGGTTTTGAGAGAGGGAGAGAGAGAGAGAGAGAGAGACAGAGAGAGAGAGAGAGAGAGAGAGAGAGAGAGAAGGGGGTGGGGGAGAGGGAAGCACAATTTAAATAGAGAGAGAACATGTCAAGTTAGTAACATGCAGTAATGGGATAAAAATGCATACAAATGGAGAGGGAGAGGAGGAGAGAGAAAAGAGGTGCATCATGGGAAGTCTCCCGGCAGTGTAGGCCTATAGCAGCATAACTAAGGGATAACTCAGGGCTCACCCAAGCCAGCCCTAACTATAAGCTTTATCAAAGAGTAAAGTCTTAAGCCTACTAAATGTGGAGATGGTGTCTGCCTCCTGAACCCAAACTGGAACCTGATTCCACAGGAGAGGAGCTTGATAACTCAAGGCTCTGGCTCCAATTCTACTTTTGGAGACTCTAGGAACCGCAAGAAACCCTGCATTCTGGGAGTACAGTGTTTTAGTCAGTTAAAAAGGTATTATGAGCTCTTTAAGATATGATGGTGCCTGACCATTAAGAGCTTTGTAGGTGATGAGAAGGATTTTGAATTCTATTCTGGATTTTACAGGGAGCCAGTGCAGAGAAGCTAATATTGGATAAATATGATCTCTTTTCCTAGTTTTTGTCAGTATTGTCTCAGTATTCTGGATCAAGTGGAGACTCTTAAGGGACTTATTCGGGCAGCCTGATAATAAGGAACTGCAATAGTCCAGCCTAGACGTAACAAATGCATGCACTAGTTTTTCAGCATCATTTTGAGACAGGATTTGCCTGATTTTTGCAATGTTATGTAGGTGAAAGAAGGCAGTCCTTGAAGTTTGTTTCATGTGGGAGTTAAAGGATAAATCCTGATTAAAGATAACTCAGAGGTCCCTTACCGTGGTGCTGGAGGCCAGGGCAATGCCATCTAGAGCAACTATGTCTTTAGATAATGTGTCTCGGAGGTGTTTGGGGCCAAGTACAATAACTTCAGTTTTGTCAGACTTTAACATCAGAAAATTGCATCCTGTCATCCAGGTTTTTATGTTCTTAAGGCATGCTTGAAGTTTAACTAACTGGTTAGTTTCATCTGGCTTGATTGATAAGTATAACTGGGTATCATCCGCATAACAATGAACGTTTATGGAGTGTTTCCTAATAATATTGTCTAAATGAAGCATATGTAAGGTGAATAGAATCAGTCCAAGCACAGAACCTTGTGGAACTCTATGACCAACTTTGGCGTGCACGGGGGACTCACCGTTAATGTGTACAAACTGAGATCGATCTGAAAGATTTAAACCAGCTTAGTGCGGTTCCTTTAATGCCAATTGAATGTTCAAGTCCCTGTAATAGTATGTTATGGTCAATGGTGTCGAATGCAGCACTAAGATCTAACAAGACAAGTCTGATGTTGTCTGATGCAATTAAAAGGTCATTTGAAATTTTCACCAGTGTGTCTCTGTGCTATGATGCACTCTAAATCCTCAAATAAACAATTCTTATTTAGAAAGTCACACAACTGATTGGCGACTGCTTTCTCAAGATTCTTAGAGAGAAAGGGAAGGTCAGATATAGGTCTATAGTTGGCTAAAACCCCTGGATCAAGAGTGGGTTTTTTAAGAAGACGTTTAATTACAGCTACTTTAAAGGACTGTGGTACATAGTCTGTTAATAAAGACAGATTGATCATATCCTGTAAAGAAGTGCTAACTAAGGGTAAAACGTCTCTAAGCAGCCTTGTTGGAATGGGGTCAAAGAGACAGGTTGATGGCTTAGATGAATTAATCGTCGAAGTTAGTTGAAGAAGTCAAAATATATATCAGGTTTTACAGTTGTTTCCAAGGTTCCTGTGTTTGAAGATAAATCAGTACCGGTTGATGGCAGGACGTGATGAATTTTTTCTCTAATAGTTAAAATTTTATTATTAAAGAAGCTCATGAAGTCATTACTACTGAGGGCTATAGGAATACATGGCTCAATAGAGCTGTGAATCTCTGTCAGCCTGGCTACAGTGCTGAAAAGAAACCTGGGGTTGTTTTTATTGTCCTCTATTAATGATGAGTAGTAGACTGCTCTGGCATTACGGCGGGCTTTCCTATATGTTTTAAGACTATCTTGCCAGAGTAAACAAGATTCTTCCAGGTTGTTGGAACGCCATTTCCTTTCAAGTTTTCGCGATGTTTGCTTTAATTTGCGGGTTTGGGGGTTATATCATGGAGCTAACCTTCTTTGTTTTATTATCTTCTTTCTTTTCTTTTTTCGCAGTGAGCCTGCAGCACTATCAACAAGATGGTCAATTTGGGAGGGGCTGAAATTAGCATAGTAGTCCTCTGTTATATTGAGACAGTTTTTGAGGACAGCCCTATGTTAACCAGACTCTGTAACAAAACAGAGTGGTCAACTGTGTCAAAGGCCTTAGATAAGGAATAGGTCTAGGAATAGTGCAACACAGCATTCTTTCGAGTCAGTTACATTTATCATGTCATTTAAGACCTTCATTGTAGCAGTGAAAGTACTGTGTTTTTTTCTAAAACCAGACTGTAAGTCTGAATATAATGGGACTATATTGCACTTGGCTTGTGGTGCTCAAAGTGCCAAAAAAATACAAAAACTCAACAGCAATGTCTCTTTCCAGAAATCATGATTTGATTTGTTGTGAGCAGTTTCATATACGAACTATTTTCTTTCTACCAATAGTTCCTACATGAAAGTGCTCACAACAATGTCTGTGGATTATCTTGAGTAACCGGGTCATGTTTCTGGAAAGAGACATTGCTGTTGAGTTTTTCAAATGTATTTTTTTTGCTGCTTTGAGCACCACAAGCCGAGTGTCATGTTGTCCCATTATATTCAAAAAATGCAGACATCTCTATGGCCGATATCTCCAAAACTCGGCAACTCACACCAAAACAATATAGATGGATAAATAGCACTACAGGCAAGAGGAAAAATATGTATTTTTGATTTTGGGGTGAACTGTCCCTTTAAGTCTCAACCTACCCATCTTCCTAGACAGAGATACATTTCAATATCAACAGCAACAATGTTACTTCATGAGCATCCTTGAAAAAAACTTTGAATGTGATTTTCCAGTTCCTTTTTTCATAAGACAATAATCTCATCACACAGCTCAATAGAGCATGTTGTAGCTTAAAATAGAGTAAATGTTTAGCAATATGACATGACTGATATAGCAAGTTTTGCTAACTAGTATCATAAACATTGTTTATTGTCCAGATAATGAAAGGTTGGTCTGTCCATGTTCAACGTGTCCATACATTTTCCACATGTATGCTTTTGTTGTACTGGTTGAATTTCTATTAAAGCTAATCGTAGAAAGGGTTTCAGTCGTAGACATCTGGACACTGTTTTCAGAATCAAGACGTTTCGGCTCCCATCCGGAAGTCATTCTCAATTGCATTGAGAATGATTCTGAAAACAGTGTCCAGATGACTACGACTGAAACCTTTTCTACGATGGAACACTCCTGGACGAATGAGGGACTACATTAAAGCTAATATTCAGTTTGGAGACAAAGGTGGGAGGAGCCACAAACCAGGCCAGCTGTTTACCCCTGCGTCCAGTCTTTATGCTAAGCTAAGCTAATTGCTCTACTGATCTTCTAGCTGTCAGAACAACAGTGCCTTTGCTCAATACCCCCTTCAGTGATTTACATGCTTTATGAAATTATATTGTCTTACCTCATTTGTTCAGTCTGCTTATAGACACAGCCAAAAAACAAACAAACAAGCAGGTCAAAACAGGAAGTGAAAAATCTGAGAGAGCTACTCACCTAAACAATAACACCCCTTTGGCATTTCCCATGAATGTGAGGTTTTCATCATCTCTCCTCTTACTTGTCATTTCAATCAGCATGGAAGATTGAGCAGTTACAACAGAGAAAAGCAGGAGTTAAATTGAGAAAATTAAGCGAAACATGTTATTTATTCTTTGGGAGAGCAATGCAATTAAAATATTTAGATACATTTAGTACAATTATCAGAACAATTTTTACATCTGCAGTTAGACCCCTTACATTATATTATATTATATTATTACAATGTATTATATTGACTTTTACTCTACTGCCACTGACATGTTTGGACATGTTTGGATGGATTTTCATGCAATTTCAGACACTCATGTTCCCCTTACTCTTGTTCTCCTAATCTGACTTAGTGATCCTCTGACTTTTAATCCCACACCACCATGAGGTTGTCATTGTTGTTTTGAGTGAAATATCTCAACAACTATTGAATGGATTGTTGTGAAATTTGCTACAGACATTCATGATCCCTAGAGGATGAATTAGAATAACATTGATGATACCCTGACTTTTCATCTAAAGCCACTGTCAGGTCTAAATTAAAATTTTTCCAATTCTTTGGTTTATGACCAAATGCATACAAAGCTAATGACATCCCCATCAGACTCAGCTATAGCCTACTTTGTGTTTAGTGCTAATTAGCAGATGTTGGCATGCAATAACAATTGTGAACATGTTAACATTGCCTGCTGAACATTAGCGTGTTAGCTTGCTGACATTAGCATTTAGCTCAAAGCACTGCTGTACCAATGTACAGCATGACAGAGCTGCTAGCATTTCAAGTTAACAAACAATTAGACAATTACTGTAAGCTCCTTTGATTTATGGAACCCGTCCTGTTTTTCAGCATTCGCACAGGTCTTCTATGCAGAAAAACTCTTGAGCTCTTTCCAGTCTTTCTACACCCTGAGTTGGGAAATTACCCTGAAAATGTAACTAAACATAACTTGATGATAACCACGAATGGTCCCTTCTCTCACATCTACACAGAAAAACTGTGTTCATTGAAAAAGGGTTTTGATTGAAATCATAAATAAATTGAGTGTTTATTAGGAGTGAAATTAAATAAATCTAAAAAGTATAAACTAGCTAGCTTGACAATGACCCAAATGTATCAAATTACCAACATTATAATTCTCTTATTGGCTTTAATTTACTAATATAAAAATTTTCAATAAATACATTGTCTGAACCCCATTCAGTATATTACGCTACACCTAGCGTCCACACTACTCCGCCATTTTCGAGCTCCTGAAACAAATAAGTTTGGAAACGCTGCTGGCCCTCGTTTTCGTCTGGGTGGGCAAAAACGGAGGCTTTTGAAAACGATGACATAGGCACCTGCGTTTGCTTCTTGATTGGGTCTCATCAGTAATTCAGTAATGAGGTGTCCTTCCCTGATTCGTCATGCCCCTATCACACAACCCTTTTTCAGGAGGAAACAAACACAAAGCATGGCTAATTCAACATGGATAACGAACCGGCGTTGCTGACCTTGTTGTCGATGCTAGCAGCTGTTGTGCAGTTAAATTCAGCATTTTATAATGCAACTACTGCCCACAGGCGCAGTAAGCAAGCTATTATTCGAGCGATTTGTGACAATTTCCAAGTTCAGCAGCATCATCAGCCCTACATTGAGCATTGGTTTTGGGTGAAGAACTAGTGCCTGGTGGGATAATTTTATTAATGAAGTTATGGTTTCTGGGGAATGGCGAGAAAACTTTCCCTGCCTTGTTATTTTTGTCCTCTTCCTGTTTACACCGGCATGTGCCTGCCCCGTGTACATAGAATGGTCAGTGATATGCATTTTCAGGCGTTAGTATGGACGGAGATTACTGCTGAAACGCTTGTCTGGACGGAGACTGTTTTGTAGCCAGTAGTCAGTTTTTATGGAAAACGCCCTCAAAACGTCACATCCGTTTATGCAGAAGGAACGCAGAGTTGAAGTTTTATATTTTACTGAATCAAGACACAGAGCCAAGTAGTTGAACATGGTGGCTGCAAGCCATCCGGCATCAGGATGAGTTCAGTCGCCTGTGTGGAATCCAACATCAAAACACGTTTATGTGTGTAGTCGGCACTTCAGTACAGAGGGGTGTACCACGAAGCGAGATTAGTGGCTTAGCCAGCTATGTTGAGCCTAAAGCCAGAGTTTTCAGTGACACGAAGATGGCTCTCTTTTAACCTGGCTAGATCACCATGGTAACTTATGCTGAACACATAACCTGCTCCACAGGAGGTTGTGTTCAGAGTTTCGGCTTAAATCGGCTCTAAAAAGTGCTACCCTAACGATATTATCTATGAGCAATATAGATTCTCAGCTGAGAGAAAACATTATATATGTAAACTTTTACACTGCTCATAATGCAGCTAACAGAGTACCAGTTATAAAATTGATTAGTCTATTCAATTCAATCACTATAATTCATTTCACTTTGATTTGGCCAAAAACAAAAGTGATTTCCACATCTCCTACATTATGGGACAGTGTCAGACCTAAGTGCACTTCTTGAGTATAATGTTTAAATCTGCTGTATCAAGTTTAACGTTTCAGAGCTCTGAATGTGCAGCTGCCACGTTAGAAATAAACAGGAGGCATTGAGAGTGCACTGAGTGGTAAAATAAATATATTAACTTATTCTGCCAGCATTCCTCTCGCCTTATTTGCAACAACAGTTTTTATGGGCCTGTTCTTCATAGCTCTCTATTATAATGACAAGAGGAGCAGTCTTGACTGAAGTAGGTGGCACGCGATTTGTATAATCCAGACAGCAATTTTGTTTACCTCAAAACATATTTACTGTACCAAATTAGTTCCATATAAAGGGAATTTCTAGGAGACAGGGCTGGTCCATGTTGTGCGGGAGAAGAGTTAAATGACGCTCAAACGCCGTCTTTTATTGGAACACGCACAGATCCTCAAGCCGTAAGCCTGGGTTAACTAATTAAATTGATAACCACCGTCGTGATACCCGTTATCTCTGATTGGGGTTTTAGGGTTTGCCAGCTCACACAAAGAAACCCTGGCTATGTTGAATTTGCTTCGTAGTACACCCCTCAGTTAACGTTAACGTCAAGTTTGCTTTACCCAGACAATGTGTTAGGTTGAATATCGGTCAATCCATGTTGAAGTTGCATGTGTTATAGTTTAGAGTACGTTTATCTATAATATATCAATTGGACTGGGACCACATCTGTTTGGAACATTGTGGGGCTTTAGGGTTAGCATGACATGTTATGAGGTAACGTAAAGGAAAGGGTCCCAAATGAAAAAGAGTTTCCAGATGTGTCTTGGGGGACCAGGAAATTAAGATAAATATGTTTTGAAGGTAACCAATAAGGGTGGCCCCAACTAAGTTTAAAGGTCAATGTCTAAAATGGTATATATACGTTAAGCTTTTTTTGGTTCTATGAGTATTTTTGTACTACTCCTCAGCTGATATTAAATCCCGCCTGATTGAAGACTGTGTGTTCGGTCTCGTCATCTCTCGGCAAAGAATCTTACCCATTACAGTGTTAGATTGTTTCAGGAGTGCTATGGATGTTGGATTAATCTAGGTTAAGTGAACTACATACCATGTTTAACCTAAATTTTGCAAACTGCGTAGCTTTCCTCGCAACATGTTTTACAACAGCTAACATTAGCGCTGCTACTATCTCAAAACTGTGCATGAAATTCACTAAAACATGCTAGTCTATTAACGTTACATCATAGCGTTAATGGCTGTAGAGTAACGTTACTGATATTATGGTAAGTTTAATTAATCATATCTATCCATCCATCCATCCATTTTCTTCCGCTTATCCGGGGCCGGGTCGCGGGTGCAGCAGTCTAAGCAGGGACTCCCAGACTTCCTTCGCTCCAGACACTTCCTCCAGCTCCTCCGGGGGGATCCCGAGGCGTTCCCAGGCCAGCCGAGAGACATAGTCCCTCCAGCGTGTCCTGGGTCTTCCCCGGGGCCGCCTCCCGGTGGGACATGCCCAGAACACCTCCCGAGGGAGGCGTCCAGGAGGCATCCGGATCAGATGCCCTAGCCACCTCAGCTGGCTCCTCTCGACGTGGAGGAGCAGCGGCTCTACTCCGAGCTCCCCCCGTGTGACTGAGCTCCTCACCTTATCTCTAAGGGAGCGCCCAGCCACTCGGTGGAGGAAGCCCATTTCGGCCGCTTGTATCCGCGATCTTGTCCTTTCGGTCACTACCCAGAGCTCATGACCATAGGTGAGGGCAGGAGCGTGATTGACCGTAAATCGAGAGCTTTGTCTTCGACTCAGCTCCTTCTTCACCACAACGGTCCGATACAGCGCCCGCATCACTGCAGGCGCTGTACCGATCCGCCTGTCAATCTCACGCTCCATCCGTCCCTCACTCGTGAACAAGACCCGAGATACTTGAACTCCTCCACTTGAGGCAAGGACTCCCCACCCACCAAGAGAGCAAACCACCTTTTTCCGGTCAAGAACCATGGCCTCAGATTTGGAAGAGCTGATTCTCATCCCAGCTGCTTCACACTCGGCTGCAAACCGTCCCAGTGCATGCTGCAGGTCCTGGTTTGAAGAAGCCATCAGAACGACATCATCTGCAAACAGCAGAGATGAGATCCTGTGGTTCCCAAACCGGACACCCTCCGGCCCCTGACTGCGCCTAGAAATTCTGTCCATATAAATTATGAACAGAACCGGTGACAAAGGGCAGCCCTGGCGGAGTCCAACATGCACCGGGAACAGGTCTGACTTACTGCCGGCAATGCGAACACAGCTCCTGCTCCGGTTATACAGGGACGGACAGCCCTTAGCAAAGGGCCCCGGACCCCATACTCCCAGAGCACTCCCCACAAAGCGCCCCGGGGCACACGGTCGAATGCCTTCTCCAGATCCACAAAGCACATGTGGACTGGTTGGGCAAACTCCCATGAACCCTCGAGCACCCGATGGAGTATAGAGCTGGTCCAGTGTTCCACGACCGGGACGAAAACCACTCTGCTCCTCCTGAATCCGAGGTTCGACTATCGGACGAATTCTCCTCTCCAGTACCCTGGAGTAGACCTTACCGGGGAGGCTGAGAAGTGTGATCCCTCTGTGATTGGAACACACCCTCCGGTCCCCCTTCTTATACAGAGGGACCACCACCCCGGTCTGCCAGTCCAGAGGCACTGTCCCAGACCGCCACGCGATGTTGCAGAGACGTGTCAGCCAAGACAGTCCCACAACATCCAGAGACTTAAGATACTCAGGACGGATCTCATCCACCCCTGAAGCCTTGCCACCAAGGAGCTTAATCATATCTATAGTAAATGTAATAGTGTCTCATACCAGGCAATTCAACCAGATATCTGGGAATGACACATTTAGTTGGATAATTTGTCCAGTCTTTTATGAGATATAGACAATAATCCGGTGCTGTTTCAGAGTTAAAAAATTTCCAATTTCTAGCATTTCCAGGCTGTTGGAAAGGACTGTTTTCCCCCTTGCCGACTCCGCCCTGACCACACCCCAACTATGTTAGTCATCTATAAGTATCTGGGTAATGTTATGGAAAGATTGCTATCATGGTTAAAAGAATTGATGTTGTCTATTTGATGTTGTCTAGCATGCACTGGGACGGTTTGCAGCCGAGTGTGAAGCAGCTGGGATGAGAATCAGCTCTTCCAAATCTGAGGCCATGGTTCTTGACCGGAAAAGGTGGCTTGCCCTCTTCGGGTGGGCGGGAGTCCTTGCCTCAAGTGGAGGAGTTCAAGTATCTCGGGTCTTGTTCACGAGTGAGGGACGGATGGAGCGTGAGATTGACAGGCGGATCGGTGCAGCGTCTGCAGTGATGCGGCGCTGTACCGGACCGTTGTGGTAAAGAAGGAGCTGAGTCGAAGACAAAGCTCTCGATTTACGGTCAATCTACGCTCCTGCCCTCACCTATGGTCATGAGCTTTGGGTAGTGACCGAAAGGACAAGATCGCGGATACAAGCGGCCGAAATGGGCTTCCTCCGCCCGGTGGCTGGGCGCTCCCTTAGAGATAGGGTGAGGAGCTCAGTCACACGGGGAGCTCGAGTAGAGCCGCTGCTCCTCCACGCCGAGAGGAGCCAGCTGAGGTGGCTAGGCATCTGATCCGGATGCCTCCTGGACGCCTCCCTCGGGAGGTGTTCTGGGCATGTCCCACCGGAGGCGGCCCGGGAAGACCCAGGACACGCTGAGGGACTATGTCTCGGCTGGCCTGGGAACGCCTCGGGATCCCCGGAGGAGCTGGAGGAAGTGTCTGGGGCAAAGGAAGTCTGGGAGTCCCTGCTTAGACTGCTGCCCCCGCGACCCGGCCCCGGATAAGCGGAAGAAGATGGATGGATGGATGGATGGATGTTGTCTATTGGTAGGAAACTCAAAGCTACCCCAGTCTTTGGTGTACACCTATCCATCCTTCCTGATAGTTTCAACTGCGCTACACCAGGGGTTTTCAAAGTCTGACACTGTGCGTGGTCTGCTCGATGCAGACACAACGACTAAAGGAAAAGAGAGGATTATGGCCGCTACACGAGAGCCTGCCTTTTCCTTACGATTCCTGGTTAGCGACAGTAAACAAGCATAGTTAGCGCCTGCAGCACACATAAAGCCTGCCAGCTAACTTAACTGTAAGCAACAGGAGCCACGAAGAAAGTTAACTCCAAGCTGTTAACTATGTACAGAGGACAATAGGACCGAACCATCTTCCTCTGATCTCTACAAGCGGACACCGCACAGCAAAGAACCACAATTCTTCCCTGCCTGGCTAATCCACTGCTGACGGAATTGCCAGATAACAAAGCAGCACCAAAGCAACCCATCTCCCTCCACGGACTGGTAACATAACATAACATAGCATAGCAGTGTACACAGCTAAGCACAGGACTACATTAACTTTTGTCAATGTACATGTATTGATTTGGTTTTTGTGAGGTTTATTGTTGTGATGTGTTTTCATCGTTTGGTTATTTGGTAGCCACATGCTAAGTTGATATTAATTATGCTTCACAAAGACGCAGGGTCTTGCATGCAAACTAATTATACTCTTTTCTAACCTGGTTCCATTATCTTACACAGATCACATACATCTTGAATTGGCCTTAACATAGCCACACACGTGGAAAGGAAACTTTAAAACTCCTGCTTCATGTGCTTTTCTTTGTGTGCAACACTCATGCACACTGAATAATACACTACAGATCAAAGCAACAGACACACATTCTTCCTGACACACACACACACACTCCCCCTCTCACATACTTTATTTTTAATAAATGCTGCCAACCTTTATGTTGAACTCCAAATCCTTCAACCTACTAGATATTAATGGTAATTTTGGTTGTAGTTATTAATTTAATTATTAATCAGAGTTCCAAATGATTAGTTTTGTGTATTTTATGAGACTGCAAATCAATCAGTTCATTGGCATTTCCCTTCTTTAAGGGAACATTAATATTAATTAAAATTATTATTATCTTTGATAATTCTGATGGCCAGAGTTGGTTGATTACACCTACACAATTTGGTACCTCTTTAAACCATTTTATTTCCCAACAACAGGAAGTATAATGTTGCCATGGAGAGAGTCAGTTAGCTGTGGGCTACAACTTGAGCCCCTTTCTTTTGGCAAATTGGCACCATTAAAAATATGCTGAATTAGCTATTAGCAGTTCCTATTTGATATGTACCTATGGATGTACAGACAACTATCACTGGATTAATTTGATACTGGAGAAAAGTTGTTCTGAATTTATAAGGACCATCTTTTTTCTATGATTTGTAAGTGGACATTAATTCACAAGGAAAGTGAAGTCACACTGAATCTAAAAATATTAGTATTGTGTGTGTGTTCAGATTTGACTGAGTTATGACTCAAAAAAGGAGTCCAATTTTGACTCAAAGTGCGACAATCAGGTGCCAAGTGATTTAAAGTACATTAATTGCCTCCATGCCACTGCTGCTGCAACTGCTGACCATGTTGGTGAGTGGGCCACATCAGCCAAACTACAGCACCCCTCTCAGTTTGAAAACCAACGCTACACACCACTTCTATTCTGTATTTCTGATACTGAACATAAATATTGGTTGTTTTAAGATGACCATTGCTGTCAACTTTTATGGTATAAATTTTAGGTCATATTGTCCTGTCCTAATAGTGGCTATGTGAGATCTTGTATGCTTCAGTACCTTCTCTCCAAGGAGGAGGCCTACTGTGACTCCAACTTTAGTCTTATCTTAAATTTTTTTTTGTTCCATGTGTTTTTCTCCTCTCTTCCTATAACTCTCTTACTTTTTATCTTTCCTTGTTTCAACAAATCCTGTCTTCTCTCATCTTATCATTACCTTTTTTTTGTGCTTTTATCCAAATCTTGTCTTCTCAACTTTGTCGCCCATCTTCCTTGTGTCTTCCTTCTTTCCTCTTCTGCTCCTTTTGCTGTTCTTCTTTCCTCCTTCCTTCCCTCTCTCCAGGTGTGGTTCCAGAACAGGAGGATGAAGGACAAACGGCAGAGACACTCCTTGCCGTGGCCTCACTCTCTCATCGACCCCCTGCAGGCGCTCCTGATAGGCCGTGCCTCTCCTTCTTCCACCTTGCCATACCCCTTCATCTCGCCCCACCTCCCCCTCCACCACCACTACCCCCTAGCTCTCTCCTCATCAGCATCCTCAGCTCACAGTGGCTACAGCGCACCCATGAGGACCCTGGATGCACTCCGCCTCTCCCAGTACCACAACAGACCAGGAAGTCTGCCTCCAACCACAGCAGCCCTCTACCCTTCCACCAGCATCATGCACCATCCCGCTTCATGCCCCTGCCCCCTCTGCCTTCACTGGGGACCAGAACAACTGCTCAAAGCCAGAGGGGAGGCACTGGGACTGAGCCAGCGTCGTAGTCCCAAGGCCAACATCCAGCCTGCCAGTCTGGAGCAGGAGGAAGAGATGGTGTAAAGAGAGAAACAGAGTTTCACTAGCTATTGTGTAACTCTAAATAACAGACAAGATTGACAAGCTCCTCCAAACATGAACTGGAAACAAGCAATTCAAAGGTCTTACCTAAAACAACGGCAAACACATGACACTGCTGATTAACTGGAGGCAAATGTTTATTAAGGGAAAAAATTGAAGAGTATTGGAAGGCTGTGCAATTATTTCAACAGTCAGTAGGTAGGGCACCTACCTTTTCAGTAGCATGACCAACATTTTGTCTGTGCAAACCTGCCAAATTCAATTTCATTTGGAGCATACTGCCAGCCTAAAGATGCATTCATAAGCAACACCAAGCAAATATTTGTCTTGCTATATTTTCATTACTAATTTTTTTTTGTTCCATGTGTTTTTCTCCTCTCTTCCTCTAAACTCTCTTACTTTTTATCTTTCCTTGTTTCAACAAATCCTGTCTTCTCTCACCTTATCATTCTATGATCATTCGCCTATCATTATCAGCTCTTCAGAATGATTAGCTGTTAGAGCATTCCTGCACTTTAAACCAAATACCTTCTAAATCCTCAGATTTGTCACTTTTCACTATTGTGACATTGTTTTCTGAGATATTTTGACAGTGATGTTTTTAAGCAGTGATGTTTTTAAGAGCCCCCACTGGAATTGAGTGCAAAGACACAAACAATGCATAGCCGCAATAAGTGTGCACATATTAGTTTGTGGCAGTGTGTTTGATGTGATTCAGCTTCAGATTAGGTGAAGAGGAGAGAAGATGAAGAAAAAAGAAACACAAAGGGACATTTTGAAGCCAGCGTCTATAAAAGCACAATTGCAAAGTATAGACTTTATTAAATATATTATGGTTTTGGAACTGATATTCATTGTTTTCTCCGCTGTTATACTAATGACTACTGCTTTTATTTATTTGTACAACTGTAAAGTTTTAATTTTTATTCACTGACACATTTGGCTATTTCATGGTAAAGAGAGTAGAGTAGAGAGGACACGTTAAATTCCTAGGAAACTAGAGGCCGAGTGGTTGTGTACATCAGTTGTGCTTCTAGCAGAGTTTCAGTCATTGTATGATCTTGTTAGAATGTGTCTATTGACAGGACTGAGTGCACAAAATGTTTTTTAAAAACATATGAAATAAATTCTCTTACAAAACTGTAAGTGTAACTATAGTTTACTACTAGCCTCTACACCTACTTAAAGGAATGGTTTAATATTTTGGGAGATATGCTTATTCACTTTTTTCCTAAGAGTGAGCTGAAAAGATGGATATCAATCTCATGTCTATGTGTTAAGTACAGAGCTGGGGTCAGTGGTTATCTTAGCTTAACATAAAGATTTGAAGCAGGGGCTAGCCTGGTTCTGTCCAAAGGCAAAAATACTCCTACACCTTTAAAGCTATTTTTTGTTTAATCCATACACTATCAGAAATGTAAAAATTAAAATTTAACTTTACAGTCTCTGGTTCTTAACTAGAGATAATGAAATTCAAGATGTTCTGTACCACAGGGAAATATCCATAATGTCATGGAATCTGTGTCATTGCTTACTGTAAACTAATACTGATATGTGACTGAAATTTTTGAAAGAACAATTACTTTAAGGTTTAAAATAATGTGTCGGTGTAATGTTTGATTTTTTCAAATTGCTGACCTTTCCTCTGATATCAAACCAGCTGTTAAGTGATCCCCTGTTAAAGTACACAGCCATACAATTCTACAGAACAGAGACAGGCTTTGTCTTGCTGCTAACACAACATCCAGAGCCACATATACAAACATGTATGTTTGGTCAGGTTGCACTACGGAGACAATGCTTCAACCGAAGGAACCAAACAAGATTAAATGATCACTGAAAGTGAACAGACACCATTTGCACTCACACTACCAGAAGAAGGAAGATGATTTTTAATTGTGTCAGAGCATGTGAGGGAATGAATTGTACATCACGTTTTGATAAAACATTAAACAAATTAATAAACATTTAGAGCACAGTTCAAATCTGTCTGCATTATCTGATCCATGACACCACAATTCAGATCAAGACAAAAGTCCTTTATGCTTAGTTATATTCCCTAGTTGACAAAATTATCACATTTACTAAAGTATAAAGTATCCATGATATTTTATGATGGACTGGTTTTTGTGCTAAACTTTCTGAAAAAAACTGGGTGAAAGCTTTTCATTTAGTTTTAATTGTATTATTGTTATTCTTTATTTAATAGAGCAATTGTTCAATCCATGACTGTAATTGTAATTGTAATCCATGACACTAATTATACAAAGTAAAATAGTATAAATCGTAAAAAGTACAAGAGGCAATAATTCATAACTACAATGAAAAACCTATTCAAAAAGAAGAGTTTTTAAACCACCATTATCCTTTAATGCTTCATGATGCCAATAGTAATTTTCACGTGTGCAGAGCAACAGTTTGTGATCACATGCAAAACTAAAATGTTTAACCAAAAATAAAATAAATTTTTTATGCACATTGGAAGAACAGTTTTGGTGATGTCATCCTGCATCATCAGCGCGACATGGACCCACGTAGGGGGTGATTGACAACAGGTCATGCAGCACTTTACTGAACCTGATTTGTTTATTTATCTTCTGTGGTGTCACAAAGAAATAACTGATTATTCATTTCAGTTCTATTTATATAGCGCCAATTCATAACAGAAGTTATCTCCCTGCACTTTTCCTATACAGCAGCTCTAGACCGTAGTCTTTATATTATTATTTACAGAGACCCAACAAATCACACCATGAACAACCACTTGGTGACAGTGGCAAGGAAAAACTTCCTTTTAACAGGCAGAAACCATGGACAGAACCAAACTCAATAGTGGACTCATGTTGGGTTTTGAGAGAGAGAGAGAAAGAGAGAGAGAGAAAGGGGGGTGGGGGAGAGGGAAGCGCAATGCAAATTCCACCTAGAATTTAAAATAGTAATGATGTAATGGTAGTGGTAATATTAATATTAAATATATAGTATAAGTAATACTAATAGGAATGATAGTCATAGGAATAATAGTGACAATAATAGTAACAAAACCAATAACAACAACTGTTGTAGCAGTTGTCAAGCAGGAACACAGGGGCAGCAAGTGGCCCACAACCAAAGATCCAGTCTCTGCAGCTCCAGAGGTAGAAATACCTGCTGAAAGCGACAGAAGGAGAGAGGATAGAGACAAGAAAGCACAAAACTACGGGAGAGAGAAGATGTCGAGTTAGTAACATGCAGTAATGGGATAAAAATGCACACAGATGAAGAGGGAGAGGAGGAGAGAGGTGCATCATGGGAAGTCTCCCAGCAGTCCAGGCCTATAGCAGTATAACTCAGGCATGGTTCAGGACTCACCCAAGCCAGCCCTAACTATAAGCTTTATTAAAGAGGAAAGTCTTAAGCTTACTCTTAAATGTGGTGTCTGCCTCCTGAACCCAAACTGGGACCTGATTCCACAGGAGAGGAGCTTGATAACTGCAGGCCCTGGCTCCCATTCTACTTTTGGTGACTCTAGGAACCACAAGTAAGCCCGCACTCTGGGAGCGCAGTGTTCTAATCGGGTAATAAGGCTCTTGAAGATATGATGGTGCCTGACCGTTAAGAGCTTTGTAGGTGATGAGAAGGATTTTGAATTCTATTCTGGATTTTACAGGGAGCCAGTGCAGAGAAGCTAATATTGGATAAATATGATCTCTTTTCCTATTTCTTGTCAGTACACGTGTCTCAGTATTCTGGATCAACTGGAGACTCTTAAGGGACTTATTCGGGCAGCCTGATAATAAGGAACTGCAATAGTCCAGCCTAGACGTAACAAATGCATGCACTAGTTTTTCAGCATCATTTTGAGACAGGATTTGCCTGATTTTTGCAATGTTGTCTAAAGTTGGTTGGAAAAACATTAGACACTTCTGGGGACAACATTAACACATACATAGATGCGCTTATTGGCTACACTGGCAAATGCATCAATGACGTTGTACCAAGGACGACTGTGCAAACATTCCCAAATCAGAAGCCCTGGGTTAACGAGGAAGTCAGTGCCAAACTTAAAGCATGGACTGATGCATACAACTCAGACAATTTGGACAAATACAGGAAATCCAGGTAGGCACTCCGGAGAACTATGAGCAGTGCCAAGAATCAATATAGGGACAAAGTGGAGTCTAACTACCAGGGCTCCAACACCAGGAACATGTGGTCTGGATTAAGAACTACTATAGACTACAAAAGGAAAACCAGCAGTGCTGAGATAATGTTTACATCTCTCCCAGATGAATTGAACACATTGCACATTTTGAGAACAACTTCCAGCTGAGGCCCCCTGCCCATTAGTAGATCAACTCACAGATGCCTGCCATGACATTTTCTACCTCTCACTGCTCCAGTCTGTAGTGCCCACATGTTTCAAGTCCACCATTGTCCCTGTCCCCAAAAAGAAAAAAGCCCTCTGCCCAAACAACTGCCAGTAGCACTCACCTCTACCATCATGAAGTCTTCCGGGCTCACTGGACCCACTACAATTTGCATACATACAGATCAACGGACAATGCCATCATCCTAGCCCTCCACACTGCCCTCTCCCACCTGGACCAGAGGAAAACGTGTGAGAATGCTGTTCATAGACTATGGTTCAGCAGTCAATACCATTGCGCCTCCAAGCTTATCATAAAGTTCAGAGACCTGGGACTCAACACTGCCCTGTGTGACTTTCTGATGGGCAGACCCCAGGCAGTGCAGACAGGGAGCACCACATCCTCCACCCTGACTCTCAATACCGGTGCCCCTCAGAGCTGCGTGCTCAGCCCTCTCCTGTACTCCCTGTTCATGACTGCGTGGCCACCCATAGCTCCAACACCATCATCAAGTTTGCTGACGACACAACTTTCATCGGCCTGATCACTGGCGACGATGAGACAGCCTACAGAGAGGAGGTCAGAGTCCTGACATCTTGGTGCCAGGACAACAACCTCCATCTCAATGTCAGCAGAACAAAGGAACTAATTGTGGACTACAGGAAGTGATAGGGAGTTGGACAGGCCCCCATCTCCATCAATGGGACTACGGCAGAGTGAGTCAGCAGCTTCAGGTTCCTTGGGGTTCACATCAGTGAGGATCTGATCTGGTCTCACCACATCGACAACATCACAAAGACAGCAAGACAACGGCTCTTCTTCCTCAGCATTCTGAGGATGCTCAACATGGACTCCAGGATACTCTGCAACTTCTACAGGTGCACCATTGAGAGTATCCTGACTGGCTGCATCACCGCCTGGTATGGCAATTGCACCACCCTCAACCGTAAGGCACTACAGAGGGTGGCGAAAACTGCATAGCACATCACCAGGATGGAGCTGCCATCCATGGAGGACCTCTATACCTGGCGGTGCAGGAAGTAGGCCGACAGGATCATCATCAATCACCCAGCCACAAACTGTTCTGCCTGCTGCTGTTCTGCAGATGGTACCGCAGCATCCAGTCCTGCACCAACAAGCTCAGGGACAGCTTCATCCCTCAGGCCATAAGACTGTTGAACGCTTGAGCTAGTGGACTGTGAGGAGATATTCACTGAATTTGACAAAAATATGTGTATTGGATCAGCATCGCATACCTCACCTTTAATATTGTTCCAACCGTATTTCGAAATGATATTCTCCGCAGTTAGTGATATGGTCACTGAACTCGAAAATCACAAAACTGAAACCTATTTACTTAATTAACATTTTTCGACTAATCGTACAGTCTGGCAAGATCCCTGTATGGAGTTAAGATTTTCTGTATATTAAAAGCAGTACACAAAATTCAATGTTTTAAATACCATATTTTCTCAATTGGTATTTATAGATTTTAAACTCAAAGTTGGCCTCCACAGAATATAATGCCTTGCAGCTCTAATAGCTTAGAATTGTTTTCTGTTTTCATTCACTTAAAAGTATGGTTACATACTGTAAATGACTGTAAATGGTAAAAATACACTCGATCGAAATCCCTTTAAATGTCACTTTTATAATTAATCTTCCATGTTCACTAGATAGAATAAAATATCCTCTCTGATCTGATTCATATTAGTGTGATATCACTGATTAATTGCCATAATTCTCTGTGGTCTGATTGAGTTTTACAATAAAAACACAAACCCTCCACTGAAGCAATAAACTGATTAAAAGATTGAAATTGCCGTGTCTGTGAGAGAGAGAAACAGAAAGAGAAAGAGAAAAATGACAGAGAATGAGACAGAGAATGAGACAGAAAAAGATGGAGAAATTGAGAATCGGGATGAGTACATACATGAGTATATGTCTTCTTTAAATTTGGTGGTGTGTTAAACGGTGTATGTATGCATGCATGAATATTTTTGTGTTTAATGCATGTGTCTTCCTGTTTGTTCATGCCTTGTAGTTGTTATTTGTCTAACAGAGAGTGTAGCAGTTTTCGTCTTATAAATGGTGCAGAGGCTGTAAAAGGTTTTGGACAGAAAAGTCAATCAGTCTGTTGGCACACAAGCCAATGTCTTCTTATAAAAGACATTGGCTGTGTGCACACTGATGCTAAACTGTACCACCACTGAAATTTCTTCTCTGCTTTTAACCAGATTTGATGCCCTAAATCTAATCTGATCTGCATCTATGTGACAATCTCTCTTTGTGAGCAGACTACTGCTGGCATCACTTTATGCCCATTTGCCCATAAAAACCATTAGATAACTGGTGGAGAGACAGAGACAGGCCCGGTAAACCTTAGTTTCACAAGCCTAAACTAAAGCAAATTGAACTGTATCACTCACTATATTTACAAAGAAAATATGGCTAGGTCGATTCACTTAGACTAAACATTGCGCCAAAATATTAACAATAATGTTGCTGTCAGTGACCTTTGCTAGCTAACCACCACTAAGGAAAAACCCAACACATAACTTAGAGTACATGAAACAGGTGATTTACTGCTCATTTTTAATGATCATAAAATTATTTAGCAACAGAACTGTGACAATAAAACAACATTATGCTCTGAAGGAACATTACTACTGTTGGGACCTCACCACATGGGGAACAAAGAAGAGGCCTACATTTAAAAATGAAAGCCTGAAACAAAGATACAGCGCCAAACCCCTCATGACTGTTAAATCGCACCTGAGTGTGAGATTTGAGTTTAAATCTAAATCCTGGCTTCTTACTGGACGAACCCCACAGGAGCGCAGGAAACTCCTGTGATGCGGCCACAACGTCATCAAGCCTATAAAATTCAGAGCACCCCACTCGCCCATCACCTTTCCACTGCAACTCTGGTTGCTACAGGGGGTGATCTGTTTTCAACTGTTGGGAGAGGGCAAAGGTCACGTGTTCATTCTGCTTGCACTCCTTACCCTGTCAGCCATTAAAAGAAAAAAAAGGACTTAACTCAAGGATTGAGACTCAGTGACAGAAGAGTTGAACTTGCTCAAATAAAAAATAATTATTTGAATTGTGATGATGTTTAGAAAAAGGAACTTGTGTTTTGCTTAAACACCCATGTTGCTTGTTTTATTACATATATGTTTACATAGCTTTGTTAGATTTTGGTAAAAACCCCTCAACTCCAGTGTATAAAAGGAGGAATAATTCTGAGGGTGAATAGAAGTATTTTTGTTTTTTGCCTTTTTGTAGTTTTCTTCTTTTTGCTCTGACTTTTAGTTAGATTTAGCATTTTTGCAGCCTTTTTAGGAATTTTATTTGATTGCAAACGCTGGCTGAAAGAAGTAGCAGCAGGCAAAATTCCCTCTGGAGAATACAGGCTCATTAGACCCCAACACCTAGCCCCTGACTATGGCCTGATCAGGCACATAGTCATGTGCCATAAACATGAGATTCCTTTGAGCCTTATCCCCAAACAAGCTCTGGAAAAAAATTATGAGTTGGTATTAGGGCTTGCCAGAGATGATAACCTCACCTCCTCAGGTCCTTTAGCCTTTAGCACAGCACATAGTGCATTTAGCAGACAGACAGCCATGTGAAATTCCAATACATGAGAATTTAGAGTCTGCCCAAGCAGCAGCAAGATTACTGGTCAGCGTTGAAAGAGGCTCTATGGGAAATCCACTTGGAAAGAGCAAGACCAGTGATCACCATCCCCTTGTTGGGGGTATATACTGAAGGTCATTCCCCAATAACCTCAACTAGGGCCTTAATAACCACTCTGCTTGTAACTCTCCAAAAACAGCAGTACAAATGAACATCTTAGTGCAAAACCCACACGAGAAAATGTTGCTAGAGAATTTAGAAAATCAAAAAAACCTGGGCACATTCAAGCCCGTAATAGGAAGTGTCACCCTAGATGAGACCCCAGTTAAAGATGAATACAGCACCAACTATAGAGATCCAGAAATAAATATCTTTCCTGATGCTATGTGTGAAAAAACCTTCTCCTCCCCCTTCTGTAATGGGAAAATCAGTCTCTACATTAGAAGTTTCTCCCAAACAAGACATGAAACTCCCCAAAGAACAATTACCTTTAGAATCCAACCCCTCAATACCCTCTCCTTTCTCCGTTTCTTAAATGCTATAAAGGCCTTGTCAATTGAACCAGTGTGAGCATTACTATGAGGTTCTAGTCATTCAGCTGTGTTCATAGCTTCCTATATATATTTCTTAACCATTTTTCATGATTTATCCTTTTATCCTTTTATCCAAGGGGTGGCTGTGGCTTAGAGGTAGAGCGGGTGCTATACTGAACCCCAAATTGCGATTGTGTGTGAATTAATTTCCTTGTACTGATGAGCAGTTGGCACCTGCCATCAGTGTATAAATGTTGTGTGAATAGGGTGAATGACATGTAGTGTAAAGCCTCAAAACAAAACTTGGTAGACTCAAAAGCACTAGCAAGCAGATGGGATAGATGGGACTTAGTCCTGACTGATAGTCAAACCATTTTGGCAAAACTAATTACATTCCCATGAGCATTAGCTGTACTTTGTGTTTAGTGATTATTAGCAAAATGTTAGCATGCTAACACGCAAAACTAAGATTGTAAATACAGTAAACATTATACCTGCTAAAAAGCAGCATGTTAGCACTGTCATTGTGAGCATGTTAGCATGCTGATGTTAGCATTTAGCTCAAAGTACTGGTGTGCCTATGTACAGCATACTGTACAGCCAGAGCTGCTAGCATGGCTGTAGACTATTAGTTTTGTTGACTGGTAGTGCCTATTTTAATATTTATTTTAGGGTCAGGGTCTAATGTGAATTTGTGATTTGCCTTTGTAATAATGATGCATTATAAAGATTTTGTTTCTCACACGCCAGCAGATAAAACGATGGCTCAATACTTTAAAATTGGCTTGATAAATATAATATTGATAAAATAACAACAAGAACAAGCTCTTTTCCATTGTGTTTTCCACTACACTGGCTTGTTGTAACATATAGCCCAAACAAATAACACAACACTACAATTTTCAAACTAACAACAGCAGTGGATTGGATATGCCAGGCATTGGATATGCCAGTGGATTGGATATGCCAGCAATGGCTTGGATATGCCAGGCCTTATTTTATAGTTCTAACAACTCAGCCTACAAAAACGGCATGAGAACACTGATGCAAAGACAGAACCTTTACGTTTTAAGGTAGTAAAAGTATGAGTAAGAGTATGAACAAATAAGAATATGAATAATAAAATTGTGTGTTCACAGTGAGGGCTTTTACACACAGTTATGCTTCATTGAGTAATCAATATGAGGTTTACAGAATCAAAACAAAGCTGAAACTGAAGCACATGATCTCCTCTGAGGTTTTGTGAGGTTATTCATTTCCTTTAGTAAAATAAATTCCAGTCCCAGTTGGTAGTTGCAATGCTGTTGGGAATACAGTTCAGACAATGTGGCCACAAGAGTCCCAGAGTGTATGAGGGCTGAAACGACAGCACAGTGCTGTGCTTTCTGCTGATTCCAGGCAGCAGGTGTGCCTTTAAACCTCATGCACTGATTTTCAACTCACCTGGACAGGTGTTCACCATGACAGCCATACTTGTGCAGGCTGAAACCAGAAGCAGCTCTACAAAGACTGTGTGTAATAATGTAGGACAATAAACGGAAGGGTTAATTACAGGTGAGTATGCCTGAACAGTGCTTAGCATGGCGGGACATACAGAGGGTACTGCTAGGATAATAATGTGGTATAATCATGTAAGGCCATAAGTAGAGGGGGAAGACAGACTGGCCTGTTTGAACTGGCTCAGGTGGGATGTAGAGAGGTAAGTGAATAAAGGGCTTCCATGTGACATAATTTACTGTCTGGTGGACATACTGGAGGTCCTCAGTTCTGCAAACAGCTGGTTGTGTTTGTGTCTGTCTCAACCAGACATGGCTCTGTCTGTTTCTGACTGGTAAATAATTTTGCTGCTATGGTTACGGGGATGCTCTGTGTCTCGGTCGCTCTGCAACTTTGTTGAGAATGAGATTCCAGGTTTTTAGGTTAGTATGCAAAATCATGAATGGACCTCAGTGCTGAAATCTAGTAGCTAGTATAATATTATTTTACATTTTTGATTAACATTATACAGGGTTGCCAACACGCTCTCATCTTTCTTAAATCTATCTCACACATCTCACGTAAAATAAGAGTAAGTCTCATAGACACTCCTTCATGAAAAAATATATTATATGTTAAACAGGCTTTCTCTGCACACAGGACAAAGTCTGCACAGGCTTTTTTCAAGAGCCCAAAACACACAGTTTGTGTGGCTTTAGATGACAAAGGCGCGCACACACAAACACACACACCGCTCCAAAATCAGAAAACACCTTTCATTCAATTCAATTCAATTCAATTCAATTTTATTTATATAATGATTTATTCATATAATTCATAACAGAAGTTATCTCATTGCACTTTTCCTATAGAGCAGGTCTAGACTGTACTCTTTATAATATTATAAAGAGAAATATTATATAGTGAGAAGCACAATGCAAATGCCACCTAGACAATACCACCTATTACAATAGTAATAATGTAATGGTAGTGGTAACATTAAAATTAATAAATTAATAATAATAGGAATGACAGCCACAGGAAAAATAATGACAGTATCAGTCACAGAGCCAATAACAACAACTGTAGTAGCAGTTGTCGAGCAGGAACACAGGGGCAGCAAGTGGCCCACAATCACAGATCTAGTCTCTGCAGCTCCGGAGGCAGAAATACCTGCTGAAAGCGACAGAAGGAGAGAGGAGAGAAATGAGAAAGCACAGAACTACGGAGGGAGAAGATGTCAAGTTAGTAACATGCAGTAATGGGATAAAAATCCATACAGATGGAGAGGGAGAGGAGGAGAGATGAAAGAGGTGCATCATGGGAAGTCTCCCAGCAGTCTAGGCCTATAGCAGCATAACTAAGGGATGGTTCAGGACTCACCCAAGCCAGCCCTAACTATAAGCTTTATCAAAGAGGAAAGTCTTAAGCCTCGTCTTAAATGTGGAGATGATGTCTGCCTCCCGAACCCAAATTTGGGTTTGATTCCACAGTAGATATGGTATCATATGATCTTTAAGATATGATGGTGACTGACCATTAAGAGCTTTGAAGGTGAGGAGAAGGATTTTAAATTATATTCTGGATTTTACAGAGAGCCAGTGCAGGGAAGCTAATATTGGAGAAATATGATCTCTTTTCCTAGTTCTTGTCAGTACACATGCCGCAGCATTCTGGATCATCTTGAGAGTCTTAAGGGACTTAAGAGACAGGTTAATGGCAGTAATCATTGGCGAAGTTCAATAGGAGCAAAGCAGTCAAAATATATGTCAGGTTTTACAGTTTTTTCTAAGGTTCCTGTGTTTGAAGATAAATCGGTACCGATTGATGGGAGGACGTGATGAATTTTTTCTCTAATAGTTAAAATTTTATTATTAAAGGAACTCATGAAGTCATTACTACTGAGGGCTATATGAATACATAGTTCAATAGAGCTATGACTGTAGCCTGGCTACAGTGCTGAAAAGAAACCTGGGGTTGTTTTTATTTTCCTCTATTAATGATGAGTAGGCTCTGGCATTACGGAGGGCTTTCCTATATGTTTTAAGACTCTTGAAAGACTAAACGAGATTCTTCCAGGTTGTTGGAACGCCATTTCTTTTCAAGTTTTCAAGATGGCTGCGATTTGCATAGGTGTCCTCTGTTATATTGAGACATAGCATTGAATTAAATGCAGATGGGATCGCTTCCTTGAATTTAGCCACAGCACTTTCAGATAGACATCTAGAGTAGGAGTTTTTGCCTAATTTAAAGTTATTAAATAATGGTCCATTAATGAAGGATTCTGTGGAAAGACTATTAAATGTTCAATTTCAGTGATGTATATCAGAACAAAGTGGAGGCTGTGGTTAAAACAGTGAGTGGCTTCATGTACACTCTGACAAAAGCCAATCATATCTAATAATGAGATAAACGCAGTACTAAGCCTATCATTTTCAACGTCCACATGAATATTGAAATTACCTACAGTAATTACTTTATCTGTTTTACCTCTATTGCTGCTGTGCAATATCCTCCGTCGCATTATAATCTTAATAAGCTACACTTGGCAGTTAGGTAAACCCTCTTTGTACTTCACACTTATTTTATTTTATACTTATACCCACTTGGTACTTAATTTATTTTCTGACTTGCATTATAATGTTTTTTATTTGTTTTTTTTGCTTAGTACTTCTATTCCTGTGTGCACTGACGTGATAGTGAGCTGCTGTAGCAAAAGAGTTTTCCCTCGGGGATCAATAAAGTATTTCTGATTCTGATTCTGATGTTTGAGTCCACATTTAATTCTCCTATTTTGTTGTGCTATTTCATTGTTTTTGTTTAGGTTTTTATGTATAACTCCTCTTCTGTTAACTTCTGATTTTATTCATTTAAGTGGTCGGGGGGCAGACACTGTCACCAAGGAGTTTTGGGTGGGTAACTGCTCTGGAAGCGCAGAGAAGCGTGTAGCAATCCAACTCTGTAGGATTGTGGGATTAGACAGTGCCATTGGTTACTATCTTAATTAAAAAAAAAAGAGAGAGAGAGATTATTGGGAACATGACCAACACAAGTGGATTTTTTTTTTCAGTACAGTATGTTATAGGCTACTCTGCAGCACAAATACATAAATGGAAAGCAGACAATCCACATATTATCATGACACAATACACGAATACAGTCATCATATCATCATAGAAACACAACCTACAGTAGGTGTATGGTAATGCATGTCAGTATTATGTCAGGAGGGGGATAGAGGGAGGAGTTCAGAATCCTGATAGCTAAGGGAAAACAGCTATTTGTGAATTGGTTATGTGTGCAAGCAACTCTGACATAATCGGTAAGAAAAATATGACAACTCTAAACAAAATAATTCAGCTAAGAACTCCATGTAACATTTAATATTGTGCTTGCTCAGGGGTGAGTCTGCCATTTAGTGATCCATATACTAGCTTAGCAAATCATTTTCCTTTTCAATTTAATGTTATTGCCTGTTATTTGTGAAACCAAACCAGCTTTAAACAGTGACAGAGAGGAATCTCTGAGAAGACTCACAGGTTACTGATCCACATCGGTCACAAGGAAAAATGCTGACCAACAAAGACTGACAGATGTCATTCAACCAAAAGGTTACAGATTTGATCCCCACAACAGCCATAATTCATGAGTCCCACATATAGGTACAGACGGCTACATGTCATGTCGGATCAGATAAGAAAAAAACACAAGCTATGATGACCTCTCATTGGAAAATTTCTCATTAGACTGCCAAAGACTTTGTAAAACATGAACATAGTGTCCGTAACATCACCCATAGGTTTCTGAAAAAAAAGGTTGTGAAACTCAAAGTGGGTGGCTCCCGGCAGCTCCTGCCATCGCCATCTTGGCAGTGCCTGACTCCGGCTAATCCAAAAATGGGAAAAGAGGTGGAGCTGAGGCAGGCCGAATGCAGCCTGGTTGCTGAACCACTTTAGCAGCTAGCCACTTTATAGGGCACCCACCTGTCACTCGAATTGGCCACATCCACATATGCATAACTTTTTAAGCCTCAAAATAATTTAAACTGGTGAGTTATAAAAAATTCACCACCCTCACAGTTGTCATAAAGAGGGAACTTAGCTATAGAGACCAAAACCATTTTTTGTACCAGGCTGTAAACATGTTTATTTCTACTGTAAAGTTGGGCATTTTAACATGAGGCTCTATGGGGTTGACTCATTTTTGGAGCCAGCCTCAAGTGGCCATTCAAGGAACTGCAGTTTTTGGCACTTCTGCATTGGCTTAGTTTTTGATCCCCAAAGGTGTCACAGTTTGTTAAGCAGGGAATTCAGGAACACATGGAAATAGGACCCAAACGCAGACACAGAGGCAGAGCTGGTGAGGTTCAATGATTTATTACAGGAAAAAGGCTTACACAGAATCCAGGCAGGCAATGGTCACAACCAGGGAAGCAGTCCAATAGAGGCAAACAAGTCCAAGGGAGCAATTAAAAATCCAAAACTGACGGGGCAGATAGTCCAACAGACGAAGTAAATCCTAAAATACAAGAACTGGCAGGAACAGTTGACATGTAGCACAAAGAGGACAAGCTGGCCAAGAAACAGGGGGAAACACACTGACTAAATGTATACGGAGAGCAGGACAACTAGACACAGGTGAAACAACACTTTCCACAAACCCAAAACCATGACGGACGTTGCCGCTTGGTTTGAGCGTGGAGCAGCGGGGTGGGGCTTAGGGCTCTGCTGCATGCACACAGCCCAAGATCAGAGCTGTAACGTTATAGCAAGGTCAGAGAAAAGTAAGCAGGCAGCAAAAACATGGACATGCAACACGTTTAGTATTAATACTCATTTCCCCAGAGTCTCCATCATCAACAAATCCATGTTGAAATCATAGAAATAAACAAATGAAACCTCATTCTTGAGTCATTCTCAATTTTGAAAATGGTCTGAGAACTCAGAAATTTAAGCTACTCTGTGTTGCTTAAGCCCTGCCCTCAGGGCTTCCTGAGTGCGTAATTGAGAATGACTTCCAGATGGGAGCTGAAACGTCTTGATTCTGAAAACAGTGTCCAGATGACTACGACTGAAACCTTTTCTACGATGGAACACTCCTGGAAGAATGAGGGACTACACCGTCTTGTTCCATGTACATACATGGAACATGACATGTCTGTCCTTCGATTTTCTTGACAATCATTCATCTGATCGATTTCACACTTTGCATGTGTATTGTTGAGGACCCAAAAAAATGCAGTGTCAAGTGTGAAGTAGTTTGGATGAGTGGTTCTCAAGAAAGATGAGAAACATCGCCCTGCAGAGTCTGAGAGCCTCCGCAGCTCTAAACGCAGCAGTTCCATACCCACAGTTTTAGATGTATGCATGCACGACTTTAAACGACAGTCGTGACTACGTTATACACAGAGCCATGTAGAGAGAGAATGCTGGTCATACGTAACGAGGCCTCAGCTAATTTGTTTTAATGTTTTTGATAACCCTACGCAGTGGTTAACTGTGGTGGACTGTATATAAAGATTGACGACGCATCTCCACTGCTTCCCAATAGACTGTAATGAAGCCAAAATATCCTGAATACAGGTGCAGCCATCTTGCGCATTTGATGTCATTTGGAGCCAGAGTCTGTACAGTAGTGGTCAGAGTTGACCCATACACCTGGTCGACTCAATTCATTCAGTTACGTCTGGATGAAAAACGTCTTAGAGTTAGATTTCAATGGCAGGGCTTTTCGTTCAGCATCTCCCACAAATGCTGATAACGGTAGTCTATAATCAAATTTTTAAATTGTGTATTTTAACATTTTACACAAAATCACATTTTTTGTGATTATTTTGCTTTTCATGTGTGCAGTGTGTCTTTGGCCTACATTCAGTCAATTAAAAGTAATTTTACAAAGAAGCACAAATAACTATAATGATTAGTTATAATAATTTAGGTGTGGCTTTAACTGTCTGAAACTGGTGCTGTATTGTAATATTACTGTGTTGTTAATAAAGTTTTTAAAAGGGAAAAAACGCGTGGTGCACACCTAAGTCTAAAACAGTGGGTCTGGAACTCGCACATGCATACGTCTGCTGCGGGGGCTATAGATTGAAAAAGCTGCACGCAGCAATCGGCCCATTCCGAACAGGCACGTTTTGCATGGGCACTGCTCTAGCGTAGGTCAAAACACCGCTGTGCCTGACAGGGTAGCTAGCATGGCTGTAGACGCTTGAGCTAATTACGTAGCACTTTGTCCAAGAGCTGCTGTAATGTGTTGTGTGTAAGAACTACCACGTAATATGTGTTCGCATCAGTTTGAACCCAATTCATGTAACCGTAAAGGCGCCAGGATACTCCATCATACCTGCTTGTAAGATGGTTGACTACTTTGGAAACCCACCCCTCCCACACCTTTTTAATGTCGGATTAGAGCGGGAGAAGGTCTGTTATATTTGTACTTTGTGAGCATCTCAAACTTTTGATCTTGGACATAAAAATATAAAATGGAAAAGTCAAAAAGTCCCACAAGACATGAGTAACATCTGGAAAATGGTTGGAGGTTTTTAAGATTAAAATAACAGTTGTTAAGGTAAAAATAATTTTTTTAAAACATTTAAGTGCAATTTAACTGTACATGTTCCATAGGTCCTAATACTGTATAATATGTAATGCATAAATATGGATCTTTTACGCATTTATTTATTGCTATACTGTCTGTCAAGCATAACTGATGTTTCTTTATTAGGGTATTATCAATTCAATTCAATTTTATTTATATAGCACCAATTCATAACAGAAGTTATCTCATTGCACGTTTCCTATAGAGCAGGTCTAGACCGTACTCTTTATAATATTAATTACAGAGACCCAACAAATCCCACCATGAGCAAGCATTTGGCGACAGTGGCACGGAAAAACTTACTTTAAGAGGCAGAAACCTTGGACAGAACCAGACTCAATGGTGGGCCGTGTTAGGTTTTTTTTTTTTGGGGGGGGGGGGTGATGAGAAAGCACAGAACTATTACAATAGTAATAATGTCATGGTAGTGGTAACATTAAAATTAATAAATTAATAATAATAGGAATGACAGCCACAGGAATAACAGTATCAGTCACAGAGCCAATAACAACAACTGTAGTAGCAGTTGTCGAGCAGGAACACAGGGGCAGCATGTGGCCCACAATCACAGATCCAGTCTCTGCAGCTCCGGAGGTAGAAATACCTGCTGAAAGCGACAGAAGGAGAGAGGAGAGAAATGAGAAAGCACGGAGAGAGAAGATGTCAAGTTAGTCCTGGACTCACCCAAGCCAGCCCTAACTATATCAAAGAGGAAAGTCTTAAGCCTACTCTTAAATGTGGAGATGGTGTCTGGCTCCCGAACCCAAACTGGGACCTGATTCCACAGAAGAGGAGCTTGATAACTGAAGGCTCTGGCTCCCATTCTACTTTTGGAGACTCTAGGAACCACAAGTAACCCTGCATGGGAGCACAGTTTTCGAATCAGGTAATAAGGTATTAAGAGCTCTTTAAGATATGATGGTTCCAGGATTTTAAATTCTATTCTGGATTTTGCTGGGAGTCAGTGCAGAGAAGCTAATATTGGAGAAATATGACCTCTTTTCCACTAGGAAGCATCCTGGATCAACTGGAGAGTCTTAAGGGACTTATTTGGGCAGCTGGATAATAAGGAATTGCAATAATTTGCCTATTTGCCTCCTCAGCAAACATTATAAAACAATTACAGATCACATATCACATATCTGATTTTGCTCCTTGTCACTCTTACATATCATTGCCCTTTTGTATACACTGTATACAATTATTGTAGTAGAGTAAACATTTGCAACATATCGTAGAAAAGGTTTCAGTCGTAGTCATCTGGACACTGTTTTCAGAATCAAGACGTTTCAGCTCCCATCCTGAAGTCATTCTAGACTCCTTCCTGAGGACAGAGTAGCTTAAATTTCTGAGTTCCCGGTCTATTTTTTCACAATTGAGAGTGACTTCTAGAACACTCCTGGACGAATGAGGGACTACACCGTCTTATTCGCGAAATAACTCTTCTCTTTTACTGCATCAACAGAAATGACAAAACAGCAAATGCTTTCTCTCTTTTCGTGATGAGCGTTAATCCCCATGGTCGATCTTTAATTTCCAGACTGCTGAACATGACATCAACTGTGCCTAATTTGTATGAGGTCAAAACATTAGATTGAAGGCTGCCATTCCGATTTTAAATACTGGACTCGTTTGGTGCACCAGTGGAATGGCGTACGCAAACGGATCTCAGTGCAGTGCGACAAGGAAGCAGTCGTGGGCATCAATCAATAGAGGCCGCTCATCAAGTCTCAAAATCATGCCATTAATGACATGCATTAAGTCGCTATCAGTCACGCATAATTCCATAATCACAGCCCGTCACATACCAGGTCATGCTAATGTAATGCTAATTCTTTATCCCGTTTCAACTTCCAGGTATTCAAGAGCCTTTGCCAGGAAGCCACCCCAACGCCCATAGCAGTTTAGCTCTAGGATCATTACATGCGATTCCAGGGCAGTTTCCCAACCAAAACTCCTTAGTGTCTGCCCCACGACCGATTTAATTAATTTAATAATTAAATCAAAAGTTAAGAGATGAAGAGTTAAACATATAAACCCAAACAAAATTACCACAACTGAAATGGCACAATAAAATATGAGAATTAAATGTGGACTCTTAAACATCAGATACCTGTCATCTAAAGCTGTACTAGTGTACGAAATCTTTCACTAGTTCAGCTTATTGACCTATTTTATCTTACTGAACCTGGTTGGGTCATGAAGAATATGTTAACCTAAATGATTCCACTCCACCCAGTCATATTGATGCTCACAATCCTCAAGGCACTGGCTGAGGACGACAGCCAATTCCATTTGTTAAAGTGTATCGCATTCATGGTTCTTTTTCTGAATGTTTATCAAGTTTATTCCTTAAACTATAAAGTAATTATTATAGGTGAGTTCAAAATTAATGTGGATGTTGATAAAGATATAGTATACTATAGTACTGCGTTTATCTCTCATTGTTAGATTCGATTGGCTTCTGTCAGAGTACACATAAACCCACACAGTTTTAAAAACACCCTCGACCTTGTTCTGGTAATGGCATTGTCATTGAACATTTAATAGTCTTTCCACAGAACCCTTCGTTATCGGACCATTATTTAATAACTTTTGAACTCCTATTACTGGACTACATGACATTAGGCAAAAACTCCTACTCTAGATGTCTATCTGATAGTGCTTTAGCTACATTTATGGATGTGATTCCATCTGCATTTAATTCAGTGGCATGTCTCAATGTAACAGAGGACTCCTTTGCTAATTTCTATCCCTCCCAAACCGATCATCTTGAAATTGTAGGGTCACTGCGAAAGACACCTTTGCCTTTAAAGCAAACATCACGAAAACTTGAATGTAAATGGCGTTCCAACAATCTGAAAGAATCTCGTTTAGTCTGGCAAGATATTCTCAAAACATATAGGAAAGTCCTCCGTAATGTCACAGTAGCCGTCTACTCTTCAGTAATTGAGCACTTATATACTAGATATGATTTATGCCAATGCAATGGATCCATGAAATAAAAGGGGCACTGGTGTATGGTCTCGCTATGAAACAAATTCGGAAAGATAAGAATAAAGTCAAAACAGTAGAAAAATGAAGCCTAAAGAATCTGCACAAGAAAAACTTCAAAAACAATGTGATTAGAAAAAAAATGACACACCAGTAGAGAAAATACAATAGAATTTAAAAACGCCAAACAGTGGGAACAAAAATTTAAAGAGAAGCATATATTATTACAGGGATCGAACAGCAAAACAAAGAGAAAAGAAACAGGTAAAGGTTAAAGCTGCATCAGGACATCAGAAAGATGAAAGCAAAGAAAGAAGAAGCAAGAAAATATAGAAGGCAGGGAAGCAGACAGAAGTAAGAAGAGAAGAAACACATGACACCAGAAGCAAGAATCAAAAATGGAAGAATATTTGAATACATGTGCTGTCACAGAAGGCCTTTGAAAATGCGTGAAAATAGCAAATAAAAAGCGATTTAAAAAGAGTAAAAGAGTTTGTTAATGCCACACCTTGGAGGGGGTTGAAGAGTGAACAGTTGAAAAGAGGAACAGTGAAATCCAGGAATGTATGCTCTCCCAGTAAAGACATTTGAACAAGAGTATAATTTGTCTGGAAAGCCTACGCATAGATAGAAAGAACAGGGGCAGACAAGAAAAACGCCTAACATCACGTTGTTCTGAGAGCTATGATCTCAGCCAGCTTAAAGATATGTGATGCTCAGTTGTGTGCAAGAACTGAATTAACCCTTTATTCCTTTCCCCAGGAAGATTATTTACCAGTGAACCTGCACTTAAAGAACTCAGACAAATTACAAAAGTGGCCATAAACAACAACAAGACGGAGAAGACACAAATTTCATCAGTAAACATTAATTCATGTCAAATTAAGCAGGGCATTAGGGCAAGGTCACTTTCTTGAGCTCTTCAGTTTTCAGAAGATATGACAAATGACAACAAATATCTAATCTCAAGACAGTGATGTAATTACTGTATATAGATCACCAAATACTTCACCAGCCTTCCTGATTGATCTGAAAACAATGACAAATGTTGAAAAGTTAACATACATTTCTCATTGCCATTTGAGGTTCTGTGGGTGTGTGTGAATGCATGAACACGTGGATGTATGTGCGTACGTAGTCGCAGATGTTGCGAATTCATGGTTGTTTATTTATTTTGCATAAACCAAACTTCCATTACAACAAAAATAAGGACACATCTTTATTGCATTGATTGTTATACCTCACAGTTTGTCACGGACATAATTCAGATATGTATATGTATGTATATGAAATGTGTATGTATGTTTTTTATTCCAAGTACACAAAATGAAACTAAAGTAATTCCAGTAATGCAATACAAAGCTAAACATGTCAAAAGCAGGTACACAGGGAATACAGGGGATGGACCCAATTGAAGGCATACAGGCAGGACAGGTGCAATTCAGTGATTTTATAAGAACGTTCAAGAGGCTTGTTGCTGTAGTGAGGCGGGAAGAGATCAACAGCAAGGGAGCAATCCAAACATAAAATGCAAAAGTCCATAAATGAGCAAATGTCTCAAGGTACACATGAAACACTGGAGAAGGGCTGGAACGCTTGACACAAACTGACAAAGACGATTTGACACAGAACAAAGGAAGTACACACACTAAAATACACAGGTCAGGGTAGGATAACAACACAGGTGAAACTAATTTGAGCTGGGCAAACAATCAAAACTGGAGGGAAAAGCTAACAAAAACAGGAAGTAAAACTACACAAGACGCATAAGGCCGAAAGCATTACAAAATAAAACAGGAAATAGCTGAACACAAACCCAAAAATATGAGAATACATATTCACTATACATATATGTATGTATATGATAGCTACAGATATAGAAATAGTAGTAATACGAGTCAACCCTGTCTTCTGCATTTGCCAAAAAGTTTTCATCCTCATTCCACGTTATGTCCTATTTTGTCATCTGGGAAATAATTTTTTGCATGCCTTTGATCCATCTCTGACAATCTTCTGCAGGTTAATTGTGTCCAAGACGGAAACCTGATCATGTGGCTGGTGGTAATAAACTTTCTACCTTCATGTGAAGGAAACGTAGTAGTGTGGAATACATTTTCCTTGATATATAGACATATCGACAAACAAGTTCAAGTGATTCAGGTTGTGTTACTAAGTGAAAAGTAATATGTTTCCTGATTAATAAATATAGGTGTTGTAGCAAAGCCTTTATTTTCATATATTTTAAAATATACTGTAACCTTATCCTTATCTTTACCCAATGTATTCAATACAGTCGAGGTAATCATGTTTTCGTGTCTTTAATCAGAAGTTTCCTTGTGTAATGGCACCCTCACGCGGGTAAAAGCGTAATGGCACAGTGATTCATAACCATCAGAGACTGTCAATGATTTCCGTGTTTTGATTATGGACCAATAGGGAAACTCCCAACAACCGGCATGTGTTGAAAATATAAGTGAACTTGCTTCATGAACCAACTCAGTTTTACATGTACTTTGTTTTGATATTACAGTAAAATCTATATTGCATTGGACTCTATTCGACTGAAGTATTTAATTGAAGAAGAATTAAACATTGTGTGAGAGGAACTGAAGACATCTGGCCTAGCTGACGGTTTTTCTCCCACAGTAGCAAACATCTCCACTCGATTTGGTCAAAAGCCTGCTGAGCATCTATAGAAATAACAGCAGAGTAGGGTAGCTTAGTAACTCTACTAATACATTGTATTTAACAAACATCGTGTTAAAGAAGGGGAATATATTTGGAATGAAAAATGTTTGGTCAGGTAGGTTTATTGTACCAATGCGTTTGTTTAATCGTTTTGTCAAAACTTTTGCAAAAATCTTTTGATCACTTTTTATCAAGATTAAGTACGATAGGATGCAACATTAGTGTCATCCCTGTCTTTTTTTTCAAGAGAAGACAGATATGAAAATCATACAAAGTCTTACGAAAAATCCCGTCGTAAAAGGTGAATAATCTGTAAATGATTAGCTTTGGTATCAGTTGTCAGCTGTACAGTAGGAAAGGAAATTCGGTAACACTTTATTTGAAGGTGCTAATTGTAACTGTTAACTGTTAAGTAAACTGAACTTTTCTTGCAACTCTGACTGTCATTTATTGCCTTGCCTTGCAGATAACTTCACCTACGGATATAAACCTAAGCTGGTTTATATCCTTTCTATCAGACTGATATCAGTTTTTAAATGTGAACGGTGAACCCTCTGTTAACTCCCTTAATACTCTCCAGTTGATCCAATATTATTCACACTGGGCAAAACAGTTAATAATACTGATATAAGTACTGTAAGTATTAAATTAAGAGTCCCGGTGAATACTATTTGCATCAAAATAAATACAACCCAATCACTTTAGCACTTGACTTCTATAGCCACCTGTAGCTCATTGCACGTAGCTTTCATCGCCGTGATACGGTTGTCAGCAGTCGAAAGAGCCTCATCCATGTCGTCCATGCTATATTCAGCTTCGTGGTGTTCTTCTTGTAGGGTGGACAAACAGTTAAATTCTAGGCGCCCCTCCATTGACTTCTTCAAATCAAGGTTTGTAAATTTCACAGTTGGTGTCTAAACGTGCAAAATGGATTGTAAATACATACACTATCCAGTTAGGGTTTTACTTAGATGTATATTTTGCAGCATGTCAAAAACTGCAGTTTTATGTACAGTTATTTAGTGTTTAATATTCCAATGTTTTGAATGTAAATGTACAGTTTTTATAATTGCTACACATTTCTCTATACTGAGGTCACTTTTTCAAAACTCTTCACACAGTCATCATAACAATGTGGACTAAACTGTTCAAATCTTTCAAATTTAATGATGTTAATGTTAATGATGTTTTGTCACTCAAACTTTCAAAAGAGGAATTTATTTAACCTATTGTTGTAGCTGTCTCTTATCTGATTGGAAGTATATCAGGCTCTGCACACACACACAAACACAGCTGACAGCAGTGAAAACAGTAAAGATAACTTTTTACGGCAAAACTACAATTATTATTGTAAGTGCTATAAAAGCTTCATAAGTGCAAATCCAGTAAGAGTCATTTGTGAAACCACCTGTACCACCCTGAAACTTAGATTGAGACTCCAAAACTAGAACCCAAATTCTTATTTAAGGAAAAAGATGCGACTACAATGGATAAGATAAAATCCTAACCATGTGTCTTCCTAAGGCTGACAGGTGGCTTCGCAAGGGTTAGCAAATCACAGTTCAAATTCCTCTTTAAGCCTTTTTGACTAGTGTTATTTTGTGATAATTATTTACATGGCTCAAAGTGTGAGGGATAACTTCAAGATATTAGCACTTACTTAATCAGTGAAGATTTGTGGCACTTTTTTTCTTGCAAATACATGGTGGAAAAAGAACAGCCAATGATGTTTTCTTTATAAGTTATCATATATAATGATGTTTTTCAGGTGTACTCTGTGTACATTGCTCCTTGTTTGTTACGACTGCCTCTTGATAAACCCAGCGTAAAAAATCGTAAAAAGTAACATCTAAAACCACAGTAGAAGATGTCTTTCTTCTCTGTCTCTCTCGCTCTTTTGGGTGATTTAATATGTTTGTTCTTTTCAATATTACACGCCACTACTTGGCCTCTCTGCGTAAGGATCTGGACCTGAATTACTCTCTTCATCCTTTTCTTGTTAAGAGTTTTAACAGTAAAAAAGCAAAGGTAAAAATATGAACTTTAAGACGATATATCAAAAACGTGTTGGTGACCTTTCGTCACTTCAATAGCAGGGGACAAGGCCTTTATTTGGAGTCATTTAAGAGACATCCTTATATTTCTACATGTATCTTATGAGGTGTTGTTGTTTACAAGCACTTCCAACCCACTCAGTGTTGTTATGCATTTAACAACAGGTAGCAAGCCTTATGCAGTTACTTGTCAATTGCTGCCAGTAAATGACTGTGAATTTCACATTGAGTTTTTTAAGTGTAGTCCGTATTGCCTTCCTCGTTGTAAAATCATCCACCAGATCGTCAAACTCTAGCTGTCTGAGAAGGTCTGACTCGAGGGCACTCCATGTAAAATCAAATTTTCTCCACAAAGAAAAAAGTTTAGATCCAGCAATCCAATAGTGTGACTTGAGAGCCTATTATACGACTGATTTACGTATTCTATACATCAGCTTCAAGACGAAGCCATTTCGTTACGTATTCACTGAATATTCAGTCTGAAATCTCTCTTCAAAAACCATGCATTTTTGAAGAATGAAACCATGTACGTGTTCTTGACATTTTTACACTAAAGTATATGTTGTAATTTAACCCAAATTACTGTTACAAAACGCAAGTTTAACAAACCCTGATCCTGAATTGATCGACCATTAGATGCAAAACTGAGTTTTCGGTTCCATAACAGCTGAAATGAGAATTTGTTCAATCATTTCTGAGTATTTTCACTCTGAGTTAAGCTTGTGCCTGGTGAATGGTCAAAGCAGCACATTGTGCTTCCACCAATGAAATGTGCTATATAAATACATTTTTTATGTTTAATTCTCTACCGATATCATGAAATGTAGATTGTTATAAACGGGAGAAATTGAAAATGATACTGATTATTAGTTGGTATTAAAATCCAGTTTCCACTGGGATATACGATCTATGAATTGGCAACATCTTTTAAATTGTTATCAAGCCGAATTGTTACTTGAAATACATTAATAAATACCATTGTTTAAATTGAGATTTTTGGACTTTCTGAACCGTTTAATGTTTCCTTTATAAATTGTTATTAAGATTTTTACAGTTAGGCAAACCTAGGACACTCGGTTACAATACCATTGCAAACCAAACACCACATTTTATGAGGGCAGAACACAAACGATATAACATACAGCAAGTGATGACAATAAGGAAGTTTTTGTAACGAATAACGCATTAGATGTTCTGCTTAAAGTACTGCAACGACAGCGCTATTGAGGAGCTGCTAGAACCCTTTTTGACACTGCCGCTCCATATCCTCTACCAAACCGAAGAATACCAGTTTCATCACTGAGATAATGATGGGAATTATCTAAAGTGATGCAGGATGGTCTGGAGTAGTCAAACAGATCCCTCAATGTTGAAATGTGGTGCAGAACTTGATGCTCCAGTAAAGGCGAGGTAATGGTGAGGTGTGTGAAGCTGTACTCTGGGTAAAAAGTTTTCGATAAATGCGAGGAAAAGTCCTCGGCGAATGCTTGTGCGGAACAGAAACCTTGGTTGTTTTTATTTGCCAGAATTAATGATGAGTAAAGAGCTGCTCTGGCATTACGGAGAGTTTTCCTATATGTTTTAAGACTATCTTGCCAGACTAATCGAGATTTTTCCAGATTGTTAGAACGCCATTTCCATTCAAGTGTTCGCGATGTTTGCTTTAATTTGCGGGTTTCGGGGTTATACCATGGAGCTAACGTTGAATTAGTTTTTATGCAGTGACAGCGCCCTGACATTAGTGTCCCGGGGGTAGTAAGATTTTGTACAAACGATGACTGTACTGTAATTAGATTGGTGCAATATCAGGCAGGCACTTAAAATTGCTATTATTTCAATGGTGGTATCAGTCTTTTACTGAAGATGATTCTTGTTCAGGAGAGCATGAATCAGTTAAAGGTGTAATCCCTGATGTTCTATAGTTTGAAAAGTGTCCTCTCTGAGGCCTCTACAAGAGAATCAAATTCCATCCCCTGTACAAAGCCAGGAGTGTCTTCTCGATGACACCACAGCATATAACAGGACATTGGACACGCTTATCAGTAAGGTGCAAGGTGTACGCCACTACATTTATTCGACAACTTTAGATAGGTTAAGACAGCTGTTGCATGTAAAACACACATGGTAAATATAGACTGTATATGTATAGCGCCTTTCTAGTCTAGTCCGTGTTTATTGTAATCATCTCCCACTCACTGTAATTACGTGACATTGCCATCCTTACTTTGTTTTTTCCTTGCATTATTCCTTTGTCCCATTCGCTCTTGGATTTTTACGCACGCACTTAGTGGGACTCTAGGGATGGCATTGTCACTAGGTCCACAACTTTTGTACTGACTGAAATAACTTCAACTTTTCATCTGGTGCCATCATCAGGTTAAATTTTATATTTGTCCAATACTTTGATTTTATGGGAATCATGATTACTTTATGTCATTGTTTTTTCAATTACATTGATCATCTCATCTGTGCTTTGTGTTTTGTTCAAATTGGTAAGTTCCAGATCTCTTTTATTTGTTATAATTGTACAACATATAGTCATTTTGACATGTATGTCCTACATGTAAGTCGTACATGTAGGAGTCTGCAAGCTCCTACAAATGTGCAAGGAAACAAATAAATGTGAAATAAGAAATAAATAACAATGGTATGTTAATGTGTTAAGTAACTTTGAGTAAGTAAATAATATTCTTGAATAGTAATAGGTGTGGCGGGGGGTCCGTGTTCTGTAACTTACTTCACAACATTTCAGAGGGAAATGTAGTACTCGTTACTAACTACATTTGTATGACAGCTGTAGTTACTAGATACTTTGCTAATTAAATGCTCTCCGCACCCAAACCGGTGTTTCCAGTTACTCTGGCTGATATAATTTATATACAGATTACTGTTATTATGATTACTTAGGCTATTTAATTAGGCTGCTTGCACAAAAATACACCACATAGTTTCATAAGAATGTGTGTATGTCGTGTTGTAAAAAATAAAATAAAATGACTGCTGCTATGTCGTGTTGTAAAAAAATAAATAAAATAAGTGCTGCTTAGTTTGATGCCATAAAAATTTAATTGCACTGAAATTCATTCATTTGTGGAACTTTAACTGAACTCTATTAGGAGACTGCATTTTCTTTTGTATTGTAAACAAAGGAGAGCCCTTGAACTCAGCATCCCACAATCCTGAGAGCGAATGAATGCAGCTTTCCACAATCCATTGGTCAGTCTGACCTGTGACCCGTGATGTCACCTGATCAATAAAGGGGGTCGTTCAGCAGTCATTGTTTTTTCTCTTCTCCTCCAAGAACTCTTCACACACAGGAGACGTCTGCGGCTGTTTCCCTCTCTGTGTGGCCTTCCTGGAACAGACACACTGAAAACTATCTCTTACAGCAGCAATGCGAGGTCCTGCGTAAGATTTCTGCAACAATAATTAGCACCAATGGCAACTACACAAAGTCTTCCAGCTAACTTTATAGATCTCCTAAGGAAGTTTTCGCCGAGCTAACTGCAACAAGAACAACAAGACAGATTGTTGTCTGTTGTTATCCATCTGGATGGATCCATGGAGATGGGTGCTGGTTTCTTTAATGTTGCACAAGTTTTATATTTGCTTTGTTTTGTAATTCAACATTTAATTAAAAATCTGTGTAAATTGTAGGTCTGAACAACAAAAGGACCACAAACAACTTTCTTCATTTATTAGAAAGATTTTTCTTTTCATGATCTGTTATTTCGTATATCCGTATTCCGTATAATATTAATTACAGAGACCCAACAAATCCACCATGAACAAGTATCTGGCGACAGTAGAAAGAAAAAACTTCCTTTTAACAGGCAGAAACAATTTAAAAGCAATTAAATAGTCAATAAAATAAACAGCCAGTTCAGGTAAAATCAGTATATGCTTTCAGATAAAAATGTGTTTTGAGAAGAGACTTAAACGAAGACACTGATTCGACACTGATTAATTTTTTCAGGCAAGAGCCTCGGGTCCCTGATAGCAAATGCTCTGTCCCCCTTAGTTTTCAACCTGGACTCAGGAACAGACACGAGACCCCTGCCCGAAGATCTCAAACTACGTGAAGGTTTACAAGGGATTACAAGGTCCAAAATATAGTCTTGAGCCAGGCCATGAAGAGCCTTAAAAGTAATCAATAAGATCTTAAAGTCAATCCTAAAACAAAAAGTGAGCCAATGTAAAGGGGCTAAAACAGGTGTTATGTGGTCGTACTTCTTGGTCCTAGTTAACAGCCATAGCCTGGTTAACAGCTGAGTTTGGTACAGTCTGCAGTCGTGTCAAAGTTTTTTCATTGAGACAAGTAAACAGGCTGAGATAAAGCAAAAACACACAATATGAATTCTACTCTAAATGCACTAAACTACAGAACAAAGGGATGGGAGGGGTGGTTCACAACAATAAAACTCAATGAACCAAAACAATACATATACATTCACAACAGTAACACAGTCCTGTGCATAGCCAAGTACACAGTGAGGCTATGTAATGTAATGCCAATTACGTTTACCAATCCATGGAGGGAAAGGAGTTGCCTTGGCGTGTTGCTGTTAGCCGAGGGTCCATCTCACCTCTGCTTGGCCAGTCTACACCAGACAGAGAACCCATCCAGGAAAAGTCCTTACCAGTCGCTCTGTTCTCTGCTATGCAGAAATCTTATGCAGGCCCTCACGGCTCTGCGGTAAGAGAGAGTTTGTTAAATTGTTATATCATTAAATTGTTTTGTTCAGTAAATCCCAGTTTCACTTATAATCACAGTGGGCGATTTGACAAGCAGGCCTAGCAACTGTTGAGATGTCTCACCCAAATGTCTTCCTCTTTTATGGCTTGCATGTACTACCACCCTCCACAGTCTGCAGGAATGTGTCAGGATTTGCCACTAGTGGTCCTAAAAACTCAACCTGGCACGTTTAACCTCTCACTGCTCAAGAGGAGCTGCTCAGAAGCCAACACATCAGACTGTGTTGAGCACCACTTTAAAAAAAGTTTTGATAAAAATAAAAAAAAGCCAGCTTGCTAAATGCGAACCGAGAATAAAAACTAGAAAACGTTTAGAAATATATAAAAGAACGCTATTGTTAAAGTTTAACCCAGTTGCTACAATGACGGAATTAATTTATTTCATTACATATTTAACTGTTTACCTATGAATTACAAATTATTTAGAGAAACATTTGTTTATTCCATGTGCTATGCATTTATTTCACAGTTAAGTTGCATAATAATTGATTGCTTTTTCATTTGTATATTTTGTACTCTTCCTATTAAAAGATTGTTTATTGAGGGGAAAAACAGTTTAACTTGTGATTTTAAGTGTAGAGTGCAATGACACCCTTAGAAAAGTTTGTGACAGTTTGTCTGGCTAACTCTTTTCTGACAATCAGGTTGTGAAGTGAGAGTGAGACAGTTGGATTGGCTCCAGCATGACCTTTGTACAGGTAACACACACACTTCTTTCTTTTTCAAACCAACCTGCTATAGTATAAAACCTAGAGCCACATCATCATTCAATCATTTACAAATAATTGTGTGCTGGAGTTTTCCGTGAATTGCATGAACTGTTCGCCAATTCCAAAAGTGCCGAACTTGGTTCTGGGTCTATGGCCTTGTTGCACATGCACAAAAATGTTTAGTAAACCTTATCCCAGAATTGATTCAAACTTAGACAGAGTAAAGGACGCTGAGGCTTGGTTACACCAGTGACAGGCAGGATCAAAATCTGGATAATATTAAGCAAGCCTACTAGAAAGATGTAGTCTTTGAAATATGTTAGATTGGATTAAACTGTTTCTCACACATATGGAGGTTGTATTCATCATCTTAATGGATGATTCAAAGACCTCCTCTGACATCAAGGTCATCTTTTAGTAGGAAATTCTCTCCACCAGCCTGATATATCTGTCAGCTAGGGATTTTGTTGTAAAACTTTATTGCAAGGAATTATCATCCCAATTTTAAGAAAAACATGTCTATGTTTTGGCAAAGACACCCCCATTTTATCAAATGGGGAAAAATGATTACAACTCCTTGGTCTTGAAACTATTCCCAATTTGTGCATCTCATTACCATTACATTTGCGTTGCAGAGCTAAGCTTCCATTTTTCTGAAAAACAATCCCTGATGATGTGTGAAAAAAAAAGAAGGTTGTTTAACAAAACGCACCCGACTGTTTTTAAGGTATTTTCATAACCCTCAAAGACTCTTGGATATCTGAATAGGCAAAAATGCTCCATCTGCTGGACAAAAAAACTGTTTTCTAAGTTGATGACATGAACTAAAATTTTAAACATTTTATCGTTATAGTCGCAATTTGGGAAATGGGTTAAATCGTGCAGCAGATTAATGTTTTTTAATCCAGATGGACAAAAGAGTCTTTGGGGATCATAGAAATAAATGTTGGTGTTGTTAAATGAAAATCTGGGCTTTTTATAGATCATCGTGGATTTTTTAGTCAGAAAATAACTCCCCTTGCGCCTCCAAGTGTTGGATATTCTCCCACCACCATACAGCAAATACAAGTCACATTCATACTTCACCATTAATATCATTAGCTGGATAGCAGTCGAGTGCTGGCCAACAGCTAATGCTAGCGGATAGTAAACAATAGTCTACTTGAGTACTGTGTTTTTTTAATAAGTAAAAGTACTTTAACTCATCTCTGCATATGTGTGAGAAGCATAAGGAATCACAGTGGATTTTGACACTATATACACACAAAGGGGGAAAAAACACTGCCCCAAAATGTAATCACAATTGAAACAATTGTCATACAGTTGTAAAGATGCAGCACATTGCTTGACAAGCAAGACATCTGTCAGCTTTCATGGTAATGGCCGTCCCCTGTTTATGATGGACAGTAGCAAGTGCATCTCTCGTAAAAAGAGTGCCCTCTGCAACTGTGTGACTTTTATGATACTTTGAAATAACAGGAGGAAATTATTTGAGAAAAGTCCAACATGTTGTGAGTGTCTGAGTGTGTCTTAGTGTTTTATGTTAGCACTTGTCAAGTGCTCAGGCAAACTTGTTTACGACTTGCAGTTCAAAGAAAGACTGACAACTATCACTTGAGTTTTTGAAAGACTCAGTACATACCTCGTATTTTTCACTATTGCCTTGGCTTTTTGGGCTTGGACTTCCTCAGAGTATTCTGTATCTGCTTCATAATCAGATGAGGAAAGGTCAGTTTCATCTGACTCCTCTTTCCTCTGCCTAGATGCATGCTTACAGGTGGGATTTGAACTGCTATCTTTGTGGTCCTCTGCTCCCTTGTCATGTTTGAGCTGAGCAAAACAAATAACAATGAATTATTTTACAATAACAGCAATTGTGTCATCACAATCAATGTACAATGTACACATACATGTGCATGAGAGTACATGAGTCTTTAAAGGTGGAAATCTCGAACGTTTGACTTTAAATGGCTTCTCTAGCCTCACGCCCTGGAAATTTTCGATCAGGAGATATAATAACCGTTGCTAAATCACATTCAACCACCTCCTCTCATCAGATAATAATGTATGAAGGGATTTATTTAGATTTATAGCCACTATTAAGTTTTTATCATGAAACACAACGTGCAATGCTGAGAAAAGTCATCATTACATTTCAGCAATTACAATAATAGACAAAATACTGATTTTAATGGTAAAACAGTAAAATTAACCTTTCATTGGTACAATAAATTACGCACTGAAAACATAATAAAGTGGACATACCCTTTTCAGCCATCATGGTCCCTGCAGATTTCTTTTGCTGATTTTTGTGGAGGCTGATGCACAGAAGGTCTGTGTCATAAGTTTAGAGACAATGTATTGTTAGATGATATAACATTTTTTTTTAACACTATCCATTGCATTGTTGCATTGATACCATCATTGTCATCCTAACCATATCTAACTAAACATAATTATTGACTTAATACAGCATTTATAATACTGAAAATGACCCCATTCACGATTTAAAAATACAAAGTATAGGTTACCTAAAAGTAAATATTAAGAAACCACTTAAGTACGATAATTTCTTTACATTAGATTACATACTTTTCCATCACCAAATTAGTAACATTAATGCTTTTCACACCAATAATTCCATCCTTTTCATACTGAGCATTCTGATTCTATGCTAAAGATTCCGTGTTTGACTGTTATCACAGTTGTTACCTCCACATTGGTTTGCAGATCTTGCGTGCTACCCCTCCTCCCCACTGTCCTCTGGTGCAAACTGCAGAATTGTGGAAGTTTTTATCGTTCCAGGGGGACATTTCCAATTGGAGCTCTGGTGGAACCTATATTTCCAACATGTTTTCCCAGTATGATACCACTGTCAGAGAACACGGTGTGCTCCAAATATCATTAAGAAAATGAAAATGAAATTTTCTAACAATCTGAAAAAGAAAACAGCATTTGACATTTCATTTTCAAATACATAACCTGCTGTACAGTGGAATATATTCAAAGGCAATAATCAAAACAGGGCCCTCAGTCTATTGCATTTACGTTTACAAGTTCTTTTGGTGTCAAAATGAAAATGCAATTTTCAAAAAAGACTTAACGTCAGTGGACAATATTCAAATGTAAATTCAAATTTGAAAATTAAAATGCAATATAAACAATGCAGCCTAATTTTCTAATCATGCAAGAATTATTTAATCACAATTAAAATGAAAATTTAATTTTCTAACAATTGGAAAATGAAACAGCATTTGACATTTAATTTTCAAACACTTAACCTGCTGTACAGTGGATAATATTCAATTGTCAATTCAAATTTGAAAATTAAAATATAATATAAACAATGCAGCCTAATTTTCCATTTGAGTAAGCATTATTTAAGTTAATGAAAATTAAATTTTTTAACAATTTGAAAATGAAGAGAGGCGTGAAGCGGAAGAGGAACAAGAGGGAGGCCTGAGCGGGGAGTTACAGCGGGGTCCATTTTTCAACATTTCCATTTTAACTGTCATGTCAATTATCCTGTTTGTATTTCGACTGCCATTTCAACTGTTTCAGCATTTCAAATATTTCAATCTTCATGCCAAATAGGAGTAGGAGTCATTGCGCCACCAACTGGCAACATGAAGTAAGGGACAGAAGTGACATTTACCTCCTCCGTGCAACATCCGATACACGTGAAAAGAGCCGCGTCAAATGAAACTCCGGAAATCGCAGCCCGACGGTAGCACACCTCGACATGCGGTCAGGTGCGCGGACCTGTTTATCGCTGCTTGCAGCTTTAATTTCTGATTTCTGAAAGATTTCTGCAACAATAATTAGCACCAATGTCAACTACACAAAGAAACTTAGGAAGTTTTCTCCGAGCTAACTGCAACAAGAACAACAAGACAGATTGTTGTCTGTTGTTATCCATCTGGATGGATCCATGGAGATGGGTGCTGGTTTCTTTAATGTTGCACAAGTTTTATATTTGCTTTGTTTTCTAATTCAACATTTAGTTAAAAATCTGTGTTAATTGTAGGTCTGAACAACAAAAGGACCACAAACAACTTTCTTCATTTATTAGAAAGATTTTTCTTTTCATGATCTGTTATTTCCCCCATTCACTTCTATTATGGATGCACTTAAAAATATGAGCGATTAGGAGTCTGCCTCTCAGCAAAAAAAAAAAACCCTTTTTACATCATGTAGGGGAGACCGGGAATGATTGTAACAAAGGGATAGTTGTGACAGCTCCACCTTCACCAAGAAGGGATGACCTAAGAGTCATGTGTTCAATTTCATGTATGATCACTTCCTTCCTGACCTTACATGTGAAATTTCTTTAAAACCTTGTATAAATTTGACCTCATACTGTAACATCTAATACTGCCCCAATGTACAGAGACGCAACAGGCTTTCTGAACAGTGTATGGTGCTGAAATTCATATCAGTTCAATTTAATGTATATAGCGCCAATTCATAACAGAAGTTATCTCATTGCGCTTTTCCTGTAGAGCAGGTCTAGACCGTACTCTTTATAATATTAATTACAGAGACCCAACAAATCCCACCATGAGCAAGCGGCAGTGGCAAGAAAAAACTTCCTTTTAACAGGCAGAAACCTATAAAAGCAATAAAATAATCAATAAAATAAACAGCCAGTTCAGGTAAAATCAGAACATGCTTTCAGAGAAATATGTGTTTTGAGAAGAGACTTAAACGAAGACACTGATTCGACACTGATTAATTTTTTCAGGCAAGTTGTTCCAGAGCCTCGGGTCCCTGATAGCAAAAGCTCTGTCCCCCTTAGTTTTCAACCTGGACTAGGAACAGACACGAGACCTCTACCCGAAGATCTCAAACGACGTGAAGGTTTACAAGGGATTACAAGGTCTAAAATATAGTCTTGAGCCAGGCCATGAAGAGCCGGGGTTTTTAGTTATTTAGTGTTTAATATTCCAATGTTTTGAATGTAAATGTACAGTTTTTATAATTGCTACACATTTCTCTATACTGAGGTCACTTTTTCAAAACTCTTCACACAGTCATCATAACAATGTGGACTAAACTGTTCAAATCTTTCAAATTTAATGATGTTAATTTTAATGATGTTTTGTCACTCAAACTTTCAAAAGAGGAATTTATTTAACCTATTGTTGTAGCTGTCTTCTTATCTGATTGGAAGTATATCAGGCTCTGCACACACACACAAAAACAGCTGACAGCAGTGAAAACAGTAAAGATAACTTTTTACGGCAAAACTACAATTATTATTGTAAGTGCTATAAAAGCTTCATAAGTGCAAATCCAGTAAGAATCATTTGTGAAACCACCTGTACCACCCTGAAACTTAGATTGAGACTCCAAAACTAGAACCCAAATTCTTATTTAAGGAAAAAGATGCGACTACAATGGATAAGATAAAATCCTAACCATGTCTTCCTAAGGCTGACATGGCAAGGGTTAGCAAATCACAGTTCAAATTCCTCTTTAAGCCTTTTTGACTAGTGTTATTTTGTGATAATTATTTACATGGCTCAAAGTGTACATTAGCACTTACTTAATCAGTGAAGATTTGTCTCACTTTTTTTCTTGCAAATACATGGTGGAAAAAGAACAGCCAATGATGTTTTCAGAACCAGAACTTTGTGACAATGCATATTTTGTAGTAAAATACCATCGAACGACCGAGGGAATCCACAGTACCAAAAACCTAGAGAAAACATTATATACTATTTTTGTAAGGGTCTTATTTTTGATTGCATTTTTACTGTGAAAGTAATTCTGTTTTTCAGGTGTACTCTGTGTACATTGCTCCTTGTTTGTTACGACTGCCTCTTGATAAACCCAGCGTAAAAAATCGTAAAAAGTAACATCTAAAACCACAGTAGAAGATGTCTTTCTTCTCTGTCTCTCTCGCTCTTTTGGGTGATTTAATATGTTTGTTCTTTTCAATATTACACGCCACTACTTGGCCTCTCTGCGTAAGGATCTGGACCTGAATTACTCTCTTAATCCTTTTCTTGTTAAGAGTTTTAACAGTAAAAAAGAAAAGGTAAAAAACAGTTTTTAAAAATATGAACTTTAAAACGATATATCAAAAACGTGTTGGTGACCTTTCGTCACTTCAATAGCAGGGGACAAGGCCTTTATTTGGAGTCATTTAAGAGACATCCTTATATTTCTACATGTATCTTATGAGGTGTTGTTGTTTACAAGCACTTCCAACCCACTCAGTGTTGTTATGCATTTAACAACAGGTAGCAAGCCTTATGCAGTTACTTGTCAATTGCTGCCAGTAAATGACTGTGAATTTCACATTGAGTTTTTTAAGTGTAGTCCGTATTGCCTTCCTCGTTGTAAAATCATCCACCAGATCGTCAAACTCTAGCTGTCTGAGAAGGTCTGACTCGAGGGCACTCCATGTAAAATCAAATTTTCTCCACAAAGAAAAAAGTTTAGATCCAGCAATCCAATAGTGTGACTTGAGAGCCTATTATACGACTGATTTACGTATTCTATACATCAGCTTCAAGACGAAGCCATTTCGTTACGTATTCACTGAATATTCAGTCTGAAATCTCTCTTCAAAAACCATGCATTTTTGAAGAATGAAACCATGTACGTGTTCTTGACATTTTTACACTAAAGTATATGTTGTAATTTAACCCAAATTACTGTTACAAAACGCAAGTTTAACAAACCCTGATCCTGAATTGATCGACCATTAGATGCAAAACTGAGTTTTCGGTTCCATAACAGCTGAAATGAGAATTTGTTCAATCATTTCTGAGTATTTTCACTCTGAGTTAAGCTTGTGCCTGGTGAATGGTCAAAGCAGCACATTGTGCTTCCACCAATGAAATGTGCTATATAAATACATTTTTTATGTTTAATTCTCTACCGATATCATGAAATGTAGATTGTTATAAACGGGAGAAATTGAAAATGATACTGATTATTAGTTGGTATTAAAATCCAGTTTCCACTGGGATATACGATCTATGAATTGGCAACATCTTTTAAATTGTTATCAAGCCGAATTGTTACTTGAAATACATTAATAAATACCATTGTTTAAATTGAGATATTTGGACTTTCTGAACCGTTTAATGTTTCCTTTATAAATTGTTATTAAGATTTTTACAGTTAGGCAAACCTAGGACACTCGGTTACAATACCATTGCAAACCAAACACCACATTTTATGAGGGCAGAACACAAACGATATAACATACAGCAAGTGATGACAATAAGGAAGTTTTTGTAACGAATAACGCATTAGATGATCTGCTTAAAGTACTGCGACGACAGCGCTATTGAGGAGCTGCTAGAACCCTTTTTGACACTGCCGTTCCATTGCCTCTACCAAACCGAAGAATACCAGTTTCATCACTGAGATAATGATGGGAATTATCTAAAGTGATGCAGGATGGTCTGGAGTAGTCAAACAGATCCCTCAATGTTGAAATGTGGTGCAGAACTTGATGCTCCAGTAAAGGCGAGGTAATGGTGAGGTGTGTGAAGCTGTACGCTGGGTAAAAAGTTTTCGATAAATGCGAGGAAAAGTCCTCGGCGAATGCTTGTGCGGAACAGAAACCTTGGTTGTTTTTATTTGCCAGAATTAATGATGAGTAAAGAGCTGCTCTGGCATTACGGAGAGTTTTCCTATATGTTTTAAGACTATCTTGCCAGACTAATCGAGATTTTTCCAGATTGTTGGAACGCCATTTCCATTCAAGTGTTCGCGATGTTTGCTTTTAATTTGCGGGTTTCGGGGTTATACCATGGAGCTAACGTTGAATTAGTTTTTATGCAGTGACAGCGCCCTGACATTAGTGTCCCGGGGGTAGTAAGATTTTGTACAAACGATGACTGTACTGTAATTAGATTGGTGCAATATCAGGCAGGCACTTAAAATTGCTATCATTTCAATGGTGATATCAGTCTTTTACTGAAGATTATTCTTGTTCAGGAGAGCATGAATCAGTTAAAGGTGTAATCCCTGATGTTCTATAGTTTGAAAAGTGTCCTCTCTGAGGCCTCTACAAGAGAATCAAATTCCATCCCCTGTACAAAGCCAGGAGTGTCTTCTCGATGACACCACAGCATATAACGGGACATTGGACACGCTTATCAGTAAGGTGCAAGGTGTACGCCACTACATTTATTCGACAACTTTAGATAGGTTAAGACAGCTGTTGCATGTAAAACACACATGGTAAATATAGACTGTATATGTATAGCGCCTTTCTAGTCTAGTCCGTGTTTATTGTAATCATCTCCCACTCACTGTAATTACGTGACATTGCCATCCTTTGTTTTTTCCTTGCATTATTCCTTTGTCCCATTCGCTCTTGGATTTTTACGCACGCACTTAGTGGGACTCTAGGGATGGCATTGTCACTAGGTCCACAACTTTTGTACTGACTGAAATAACTTCAACTTTTCATCTGGTGCCATCATCAGGTTAAATTTTATATTTGTCCAATACTTTGATTTTATGGGAATCATGATTACTTTATGTCATTGTTTTTTCAATTACATTGATCATCTCATCTGTGCTTTGTGTTTTGTTCAAATTGGTAAGTTCCAGATCTCTTTTATTTGTTATAATTGTACAACATATAGTCATTTTGACATGTATGTCCTACATGTAAGTCGTACATGTAGGAGTCTGCAAGCTCCTACAAATGTGCAAGGAAACAAATAAATGTGAAATAAGAAATAAATAACAATGGTATGTTAATGTGTTAAGTAACTTTGAGTAAGTAAATAATATTCTTGAATAGTAATAGGTGTGGCGGGGGGTCCGTGTTCTGTAACTTACTTCACAACATTTCAGAGGGAAATGTAGTACTCGTTACTAACTACATTTGTATGACAGCTGTAGTTACTAGATACTTTGCTAATTAAATGCTCTCCGCACCCAAACCGGTGTTTCCAGTTACTCTGGCTGATATAATTTATATACAGATTACTGTTATTATGATTACTTAGGCTATTTAATTAGGCTGCTTGCACAAAAATACACCACATAGTTTCATGAGAATGTGTGTATGTCGTGTTGTAAAAAACAAATTAAAATAAGTGCTGCTTAGTTTGATGCGATAAAAATTTAATTCCACTGAAATTCATTCATTTGTGGAACTTTAACTGAACTCTATTAGGAGACTGCATTTTCTTTTATATTGTAAACAAAGGAGAGCCCTTGAACTCAGCATCCCACAATCCTGAGAGCGAATGAATGCAGCTTTCCACAATCCATTGGTCAGTCTGACCTGTGACCCGTGATGTCACCTGATCAATAAAGGGGGTCGGTCAGCTGTCATTGTTTTTTCTCTTCTCCTCCAAAAACTCTTCACACACAGGAGACGTCTGCGGCTGTTTCCCTCTCTGTGTGGCCTTCCTGGAACAGACACACAGCGGAACTGAAAACTATCTCTTACAGCAGCAATGCGAGGTCCTGCGTAAGATTTCTGCAACAATAATTAGCACCAATGGCAACTACACAAAGTCTTCCAGCTAACTTTATAGATCTCCTAAGGAAGTTTTCGCCGAGCTAACTGCAACGAGAACAACAAGACAGATTGTTGTCTGTTGTTATCCATCTGGATGGATCCATGGAGATGGGTGCTGGTTTCTTTAATGTTGCACAAGTTTTATATTTGCTTTGTTTTGTAATTCAACATTTAATTAAAAATCTGTGTAAACTTTCTTCATTTATTAGAAAGATTTTTCTTTTCATGATCTGTTATTTCGTATATCCGTATTCCGTATAATATTAATTACAGAGACCCAACAAATCCACCATGAACAAGTATCTGGCGACAGTAGAAAGAAAAAACTTCCTTTTAACAGGCAGAAACAATTTAAAAGCAATTAAATAGTCAATAAAATAAACAGCCAGTTCAGTTAAATCAGTATATGCTTTCAGATAAAAATGTGTTTTGAGAAGAGACTTAAACGAAGACACTGATTCGACACTGATTAATTTTTTCAGGCAAGAGCCTCGGGTCCCTGATAGCAAATGCTCTGTCCCCCTTAGTTTTCAACCTGGACTCAGGAACAGACACGAGACCCCTGCCCGAAGATCTCAAACTACGTGAAGGTTTACAAGGGATTACAAGGTCTAAAATATAGTCTTGAGCCAGGCCATGAAGAGCCTTAAAAGTAATCAATAAGATCTTAAAGTCAATCCTAAAACAAAAAGTGAGCCAATGTAAAGGGGCTAAAACAGGTGTTATGTGGTCGTACTTCTTGGTCCTAGTTAACAGCCATAGCCTGGTTAACAGCTGAGTTTGGTACAGTCTGCAGTCGTGTCAAAGTTTTTTCATTGAGACAAGTAAACAGGCTGAGATCTTTATCTCAGCCTGTTTACTTGTTTACTTTACAAAACACACAATATGAATTCTACTCTAAATGCACTAAACTAAAGAACAAAGGGATGGGAGGGGTGGTTCACAACAATAAAACTCAATGAACCAAAACAATACATATACATTCACAACAGTAACACAGTCCTGTGCATAGCCAAGTACACAGTGAGGCTATGTAATGTAATGCCAATTACGTTTACCAATCCATGGAGGGAAAGGAGTTGCCTTGGCGTGTTGCTGTTAGCCGAGGGTCCATCTTACCTCTGCTTGGCCAGTCTACACCAGACAGAGAACCCATCCAGGAAAAGTCCTTACCAGTCGCTCTGTTCTCTGCTATGCAGAAATCTTATGCAGGCCCTCACGGCTCTGCGGTAAGAGAGAGTTTGTTAAATTGTTATATCATTAAATTGTTTTGTTCAGTAAATCCCAGTTTCACTTATAATCACAGTTGGCGATTTGACAAGCAGGCCTAGCAACTGTTGAGATGTCTCACCCAAATGTCTTCCTCTTATTTTTCTTTTATGGTTTGCATGCACTACCACCCTCCACAGTCTGCAGGAATGTGTCAGGATTTGCCACTAGTGGTCCTAAAAACTCAACCTGGCACGTTTAACCTCTCACTGCTCAAGAGGAGCTGCTCAGAAGCCAACACATCAGACTGTGTTGAGCACCACTTTAAAAAAAGTTTTGATAAAATTAAAAAAAAGCCAGCTTGCTAAATGCGAACCGAGAATAAAAACTAGAAAATGTTTAGAAATATATAAAAGAACGCTATTGTTAAAGTTTAACCCAGTTGCTACAATGACGGAATTAATTTATTTCATTACATATTTAACTGTTTACCTATGAATTACAAATTATTTAGAGAAACATTTGTTTATTCCATGTGCTATGCATTTATTTCACAGTTAAGTTGCATAATAATTGATTGCTTTTTCATTTGTATATTTTGTACTCTTCCTATTAAAAGAAGATTGTTTATTGAGGGGAAAAAACAGTTTAACTTGTGATTTTAAGTGTAGAGTGCAATGACACCCTTAGAAAAGTTTGTGACAGTTTGTCTGGCTAACTCTTTTCTGACAATCAGGTTGTGAAGTGGATTGGCTCCAGCATGACCTTTGTACAGGTAACACACACACTTCTTTCTTTTTCAAACCAACCTGCTATAGTATAAAAGCTAGAGCCACATCATCATTCAATCATTTACAAATAATTGTGTGCTGGAGTTTTCCGTGAATTGCATGAACTGTTCGCCAATTCCAAAAGTGCCAAACTTGGTTCTGGGTCTATGGCCTTGTTGCACATGCACAAAAATGTTTAGTAAACCTTATCCCAGAATTGATTCAAACTTAGACAGAGTAAAGGACGATGAGGCTTGGTTACACCAATGACAGGCAGGATCAAAATCTGGATAACATTAAGCAAGCCTACTAGAAAGATGTAGTCTTTGAAATATGTTAGATTGGATTAAACTGAGAATTGAGAACATTGAGAATGACTTCCGGATGGGAGCCGAAACGTCTTGATTCTGAAAACAGTGTCCAGATGACTACGACTGAAACCTTTTCTACGATAGAACACTCCTGGACGAATGAGGGACTACACCGTCTTATTGGATTAAACGTTTCTCACACATATGGAGGTTGTATTTATCATCTTAATGGATGATTCAAAGACCTCCTCTGACATCAAGGTCATCTTTTAGTAGGAAATTCTCTCCACCAGCCTGATATATCTGTCAGCTAGGGATTTTGTTGTAAAACTTTATTGCAAGGAATTATCATCCCAATTTTAAGAAAGACATTTTTTGGCAAAGACACAAGATAAAATCGGGGGGAAAAAACTCCTTGGTCTTGAAACTATTCCCAATTTGTGCATCTCATTACCATTACATTTGCGTTGCAGAGCTAAGCTTCCATTTTTCTGAAAAACAATCCCTGATGATGTGTGAAAAAAAAAGAAGGTTGTTTAACAAAACGCACCCGACTGTTTTTAAGGTATTTTCATAACCCTCAAAGACTCTTGGATATCTGAATAGGCAAAAATGCTCCATCTGCTGGACAAAAAAACTGTTTTCTAAGTTGATGACATGAACTAAAATTTTAAACATTTTATCGTTATAGTCGCAATTTGGGAAATGGGTTAAATCGTGCAGCAGATTAATGTTTTTTAATCCAGATGGACAAAAGAGTCTTTGGGGATCATAGAAATAAATGTTGGTGTTGTTAAATTAAAATCTGGGCTTTTTATAGATCATCGTGGATTTTTTAGTCAGAAAATAACTCGTGCTTAGCTCTGTGACTCATAATGATACATAATGATAATTTATGAGAGGCACAAAAAGGGGCTTGAAACATGCATGTTCTTCATATCTAAAGTAGGTGAGCTCTCGGGGGTTTTAAGAGGGAAACATGACCCGAATGTCCATAAATGACCAGGAGGTAATTTCTTATGCTTGATTCCAAGCCAGTAAATCCATTCTAAAACTTCAAGATGTTCTTTCAAAAGTTTCTCAGTTCGGTTTCCCCTAAGCCGCCAAATTATTGATTTGTATGTTAACCATGTTAACCTAGTTGCTGAGCTCAAGTGTTTTCCTTTCACTCCAAGCATTACAAAACCCCTTGCGCCTCCAAGTGTTGGATATTCTCCCACCACCATACAGCAAATACAAGTCACATTAATACTTCACCATTAATATCATTAGCTGGATAGCAGTCGAGTGCTGGCCAACAGCTAATGCTAGCGGATAGTAAACAATAGTCTACTTGAGTACTGTTTTTTTTTAATAAGTAAAAGTACTTTAACTCATCTCTGCATATGTGTGAGAAGCATAAGGAATCACAGTGGATTTTGACACTATATACACACAAAGGGGGAAAAAACACTGCCCCAAAATGTAATCACAATTGAAACAATTGTCATACAGTTGTAAAGATGCAGCACATTGCTTGACAAGCAAGACATCTGTCAGCTTCCATGGTAATGGCCGTCCCCTGTTTATGATGGACAGTAGCAAGTGCATCTCTCGTAAAAAGAGTGCCCTCTGCAACTGTGTGACTTTTATGATACTTTGAAATAACAGGAGGAATTTATTTGAGAAAAGTCCAACATGTTGTGAGTGTCTGAGTGTGTCTTAGTGTTTTATGTTAGCACTTGTCAAGTGCTCAGGCAAACTTGTTTACGACTTGCAGTTCAAAGAAAGATTGACAACTATCACTTGAGTTTTTGAAAGACTCAGTACATACCTCGTATTTTTTCACTATTGCCTTGGCTTTTTGGGCTTGGACTTCCTCAGAGTATTCTGTATCTGCTTCATAATCAGATGAGGAAAGGTCAGTTTCATCTGACTCCTCTTTCCTCTGCCTAGATGCATGCTTACAGGTGGGATTTGAACTGCTATCTTTGTGGTCCTCTGCTCCCTTGTCATGTTTGAGCTGAGCAAAACAAATAACAATGAATTATTTTACAATAACAGCAATTGTGTCATCACAATCAATGTACATTACACATACATGTGCATGAGAGTACATGAGTCTTTAAAGGTGGAAATCTCGAACGTTTGACTTTAAATGGCTTCTCTAGCCTCACGCACTGGAAATTTTGGATCAGGAGATGTAATAACCGTTGCTAAATCACATTCAACCACCTCCTCTCATCAGATAATAATGTATGAAGGGGATTTATTTTGATTTATAGCCACTATAAAGTATTCATCATGAAACACAACGTGCAATGCTGAGAAAAGTCATCATTACATTTCAGCAATTACAATAATAGACAAAATACTGATTTTAATGGTAAAACAGTAAAATTAACCTTTCATTGGTACAATAAATTACGCACTGAAAACATAATAAAGTGGACATACCCTTTTCAGCCATCATGGTCCCTGCAGATTTCTTTTGCTGATTTTTGTGGAGGCTGATGCACAGAAGGTCTGTGTCATAAGTTTAGAGACAATGTATTGTTAGATGATATAACATTTTTTTTTAACACTATCCATTGCATTGTTGCATTGATACCATCATTGTCATCCTAACCATATCTAACTAAACATAATTATTGACTTAATACAGCATTTATAATACTGAAAATGACCCCATTCACGATTTAAAAATACAAAGTATAGGTTACCTAAAAGTAAATATTAAGAAACCACTTAAGTACGATAATTTCTTTACATTAGATTACATACTTTTCCATCACCAAATTAGTAACATTAATGCTTTTCACACCAATAATTCCATCCTTTTCATACTGAGCATTCTGATTCTATGCTAAAGATTCCGTGTTTGACTGTTATCACAGTTGTTACCTCCACATTGGTTTGCAGATCTTGCGTGCTACCCCTCCTCCCCACTGTCCTCTGGTGCAAACTGCAGAATTGTGGAAGTTTTTATCGTTCCAGGGGGACATTTCCAATTGGAGCTCTGGTGGAACCTATATTTCCAACATGTTTTCCCAGTATGATACCACTGTCAGAGAACACGGTGTGCTCCAAATATCATTAAGAAAATGAAAATGAAATTTTCTAACAATCTGAAAAAGAAAACAGCATTTGACATTTCATTTTCAAATACATAACCTGCTGTACAGTGGAATATATTCAAATGCAATAATCAAAACAGGGCCCTCAGTCTATTGCATTTACGTTTACAAGTTCTTTTGGTGTCAAAATGAAAATGCAATTTTCAAAAAAGACAACGTCAGTGGACAATATTCAAATGTAAATTCAAATTTGAAAATTAAAATGCAATATAAACAATGCAGCCTAATTTTCTAATCATGCAAGAATTATTTAATCACAATTAAAATGAAAATTTAATTTTCTAACAATTGGAAAATGAAACAGCATTTGACATTTAATTTTCAAACACTTAACCTGCTGTACAGTGGATAATATTCAATTGTCAATTCAAATTTGAAAATTAAAATATAATATAAACAATGCAGCCTAATTTTCCATTTGTGTAAGCATTATTTAAGTTAATGAAAATTACATTTTTTTTAACAATTTGAAAATGAAGAGAGGCGTGAAGCGGAAGAGGAACAAGAGGGAGGCCTGAGCGGGGAGTTACAGCGGGGTCCATTTTTCAACATTTCCATTTTAACTGTCATGTCAATTATCCTGTTTGTATTTCGACTGCCATTTCAACTGTTTCAGCATTTCAAATATTTCAATCTTCATGCCAAATAGGAGTTGGAGTCATTGCGCCACCAACTGGCAACATGAAGTAAGGGACAGAAGTGACATTTACCTCCTCCGTGCAACATCCGATACACGTGAAAAGAGCCGCGTCAAATGAAACTCCGGAAATCGCAGCCCGACGGTAGCACACCTCGACATGCGGTCAGGTGCGCGGACCTGTTTATCGCTGCTTGCAGCTTTAATTTCTGATTTCTGAAAGATTTCTGCAACAATAATTAGCACCAATGTCAACTACACAAAGCAACTTAGGAAGTTTTCTCTGAGCTAACTGCAAAAAGAACAACAAGACAGATTGTTGTCTGTTGTTATCCATCTGGATGGATCCATGGAGATGGGTGCTGGTTTCTTTAATGTTGCACAAGTTTTATATTTGCTTTGTTTTCTAATTCAACATTTAGTTAAAAATCTGTGTTAATTGTAGGTCTAAACAAACAAAAGGACCACAAACAACTTTCTTCATTTATTAGAAAGATTTTTCTTTTCATGATCTGTTATTTCCCCCATTCACTTCTATTATGGATGCACTTAAAAATATGAGCGATTACATCGTCAAACTCTAGCTGTCTGAGAAGGTCTGACTCGAGGGCACTCTATGTAAAATCAAATTTTCTCCACAAAGAAATAAGTTTAGATCCAGCAATCCAATAGTGTGACTTGAGAGCCTATTATACGACTGATTTACGTATTCAGCTTCAAGACGAAGCCATTTCGTTACGTATTCACTGAATATTCACAGTCTGAAATCTTTCTTCAAAAACCATGCATTTTTGAAGAATGAAACCATGTACGTGTTCTTGACATTTTTACACTAAAGTATATGTTGTAATTTAACCCAAATTACTGTTACAAAACGCAAGTTTAACAAACCCTGATCCTGAATTGATCGACCATTAGATGCAAAACTGAGTTTTCGGTTCCATAACAGCTGAAATGAGAATTTGTTCAATCATTTATGAGTATTTTCACTCTGAGTTAAGCTTGTGCCTGGTGAATGGTCAAAGCAGCACGTTGTGCTTCCACCAATGAAATGTGCTATATAAATACATTTTTTATGTTTAATTCTCTACCGATATCATGAAATGTAGATTGTTATAAACGGGAGAAATTGAAAAACTGTAATTAGATTGGTGCAATATCAGGCAGGCACTTAAAATTGCTATAATTTCAATGGTGATATCAGTCTTTTACTGAAGATTATTCTTGTTCAGGAGAGCATGAATCAGTTAAAGGTGTAATCCCTGATGTTCTATAGTTTGAAAAGTGTCCTCTCTGCAAGAGAATCAAATTCCATCCCCAGTAGCCAGGAGTGTCTTCTCGATGACACCACAGCATATAACGGGACATTGGACACGCTTATCAGTAAGGTGCAAGGTGTACGCCACTACATTTATTCGACAACTTTAGATAGGTTAAGACAGCTGTTGCATGTAAAACACACATGGTAAATATAGACTGTATATGTATAGCGCCTTTCTAGTCTAGTCCGTGTTTATTGTAATCATCTCCCACTCACTGTAATTACGTGACATTGCCATCCTTACTTTGTTTTTTCCTTGCATTATTCCTTTGTCCCATTCGCTCTTGGATTTTTACGCACGCACTTAGTGGGACTCTAGGGATGGCATTGTCACTAGGTCCACAACTTTTGTACTGACTGAAATAACTTCAACTTTTCATCTGGTGCCATCATCAGGTTAAATTTTATATTTGTCCAATACTTTGATTTTATGGGAATCATGATTACTTTATGTCATTGTTTTTTCAATTACATTGATCATCTCATCTGTGCTTTGTGTTTTGTTCAAATTGGTAAGTTCCAGATCTCATTTATTTGTTATAATTGTACAACATATAGTCATTTTGACATGTATGTCCTACATGTAAGTCGTACATGTAGGAGTCTGCAAGCTCCTACAAATGTGCAAGGAAACAAATAAATGTGAAATAAGAAATAAATAACCGTAACAGTATGTTAATGTGTTAAGTAACTTTGAGTAAGTAAATAATATTCTTGAATAGTAATAGGTGTGGCGGGGGGTCCGTGTTCTGTAACTTACTTCACAACATTTCAGAGGGAAATGTAGTACTCGTTACTAACTACATTTGTATGACAGCTGTAGTTACTAGATACTTTGCTAATTAAATGCTCTCCGCACCCAAACCGGTGTTTCCAGTTACTCTGGCTGATATAATTTATATACAGATTACTGTTATTATGATTACTTAGGCTATTTAATTAGGCTGCTTGCACAAAAATACACCACATAGTTTCATAAGAATGTGTGTATGTCGTGTTGTAAAAAACAAAATAAAATAAGTGCTGCTTAGTTTGATGCCATAAAAATTTAATTCCACTAAAATTCATTCATTTGTGGAACTTTAACTGAACTCAATTAGGAGACTGCATTTTCTTTTGTATTGTAAACAAAGGAGAGCCCTTGAACTCAGCATCCCACAATCCTGAGAGCGAATGAATGCAGCTTTCCACAATCCATTGGTCAGTCTGACCTGTGACCCGTGATGTCACCTGATCAATAAAGGGGGTCGGTCAGCTGTCATTGTTTTTTCTCTTCTCCTCCAAAAACTCTTCACACACAGGAGACGTCTGCGGCTGTTTCCCTCTCTGTGTGGCCTTCCTGGAACAGACACACAGCGGAACTGAAAACTATCTCTTACAGCAGCAATGCGAGGTCCTGCGTAAGATTTCTGCAACAATAATTAGCACCAATGGCAACTACACAAAGTCTTCCAGCTAACTTTATAGATCTCCTAAGGAAGTTTTCGCCGAGCTAACTGCAACGAGAACAACAAGACAGATTGTTGTCTGTTGTTATCCATCTGGATGGATCCATGGAGATGGGTGCTGGTTTCTTTAATGTTGCACAAGTTTTATATTTGCTTTGTTTTGTAATTCAACATTTAATTAAAAATCTGTGTAAATTGTAGGTCTGAACAACAAAAGGACCACAAACAACTTTCTTCATTTATTAGAAAGATTTTTCTTTTCATGATCTGTTATTTCCCCCATTAACTTCTATTATGGATGCACTTAAAAATATGAGAGATTAGGAGTCTGCCTGTCAGCAAAAAAAAACAACCTTTTTACATCATGTAGGGGAGACCGGGAATGATTGTAACAAAGGGATAGTTGTAACAGCTCCACCTTCACCAAGAAGGGATGACCTAAGAGTCATGTGTTCAATTTCATGTATGATCAACTTCCTTCCTGACCTTGCATGTGAAATTTCTTCAAAACCTTGTATAAATTTGACCTCATACTGTAACATCTAATACTGCCCCAATGTGCAGAGACGCAGCAGGCTTTCTGAACAGTGTATGGTGCTGAAATTCATTTCAGTTCAATTTAATGTATATAGCGCCAATTCATAACAGAAGTTATCTCATTGCGCTCTTCCTATAGAGCAGGTCTAGACCGTACTCTTTATAATATTAATTACAGAGACCCAACAAATCCCACCATGAGCATGCGGCAGTGGCAAGAAAAAACTTCCTTTTAACAGGCAGAAACCTATAAAAGCAATAAAACAATCAATAAAATAAACAGCCAGTTCAGGTAAAATCAGAACATGCTTTCAGAAAAATATGTGTTTTGAGAAGAGACTTAAACGAAGACACTGATTCGACACTGATTAATTTTTTCAGGCAAGTTGTTCCAGAGCCTCGGGTCCCTGATAGCAAAAGCTCTGTTCCCCTTAGTTTTCAACCTGGACTAGGAACAGACACGAGACCTCTGCCCGAAGATCTCAAACGACGTGAAGGTTTACAAGGGATTACAAGGTCTAAAATATAGTCTTGAGCCAGGCCATGAAGAGCCTTACAAGTAATCAATAAGATCTTCTAAAACAAACAGGGAGCCAATGTAAAGAGGCTAAAACAGGTGTTATGTGGTCGTACTTCTTGGTCCTGGTTAACAGCCTGAGCCTGGTTAACAGCTGAGTTTGGTACAGTCTGCAGTCTTCAACTGAAAGGTTGAAGTTATTTCAGTCAGGACAAAAGTTGTGGACCCACCGACAATGCCATCCCTAGAGTCACACTGAGTGCGTGTTTAAAAATCCAAGAGCGAGTGGAAGATGATTACAATAAACACAGTGAAAGCTTTGAGAGATCGGAAGACTAGAAAGGCGCTATACATGTTCAGTCTATATTTACCATGTGTGTTTTACATGCAACAGCTGTCTTAAACTATCTAAAGTTGTCGAATAAATGTAGTGGCGTACACCTTGCACCTTGTACTGATAAGCGTGTCCAATGTCCTGTTATATGCTGTGGTGTCATCGAGAAGACACTCCTGGCTATGTACTGGGGATGGAATTTGATTCTCTTGTAGAGGCCTCAGAGAGGACACTTTTCAAACTATAGAACATCAGGGATTACACCTTTAACTGATTCATGCTCTCCTGAACTAGAATCATCTTCAGTAAAAGACTGATATCACCATTGAAATGATAGCAATTTTAAGTGCCTGCCTGATATTGCACCAATCTAATTACAGTAAAGTCATCGTTTGTACAAAGTCTGACTACCCCCGGGAGCACACTAATGTAGGAGGGCGCTGTCACTGCATAAAAACTAATCCAACGTTAGAGCCATGGTAAAACCCCGAAACCCGCAAATTAAAGCAAACATCGCGAACACTTGAATGGAAATGGCGTTCCAACAATCTGGAAAAATCTCGATTAGTCTGGCAAGATAGTCTTAAAACATATAGGAAAACTCTCCGTAATGCCAGAGCAGCTCTTTACTCATCATTAATTCTGGCAAATAAAAACAACCAAGGTTTCTGTTCCGCACAAGCATTCGCCGAGGCCTTTTCCTCGCATTTATCGAAAACTTTGTACCCAGCGTACAGCTTCACACACCTCACCATTACCTCGCCTTTACTGGAGCATCAAGTTCTGCACCACATTTCAACATTGAAGGATCTGTTTGACTACTCCAGACCATCCTGCATGACTTTAGATAATTCCCCTCATTATCTCAGTGATGAAACTGGTATTCTTCGGTTTGGTAGAGGCAATGGAGCGGCAGTGTCAAAAAGGGTTCTAGCAGCTCCTCAATAGCGCTGTCGTTGCAGTACTTTAAGCAGAGCATCTAATGCGTTATTCGTTACAAAAAAGGTAAGAGGCACACTCTAACAACTCTTTTCTCAGTGTTGGCACAAGCACTACCTCATTGTCATCCCTTTGTTTATGTGATACAGTTTCTGTTCTTCACTCATAAAATGTGGTGTTTGGTTTGCAATGGTATTGTAAGCGAGTGTCCTGGGTTTGCCTAACTGTATAAATCTTAATAACAACTTAAAAGGAAACATTTAACGGTTCAGAAAGTCAAAACATCTCAATTTAATCAATAGTATTTATTAATTTACTTCAAGCAACAATTCGGCTTGATAACAATGTAAAAGATGTTGCCAGTTCATAGATCGGAGACTGCATATCCCAGTGGAAGTTGTGGCTATTCAGCAGGTTAATGGTTCAGTTTAGAGCGGATTAGATCCACCCCAGTAACTGATTTTAATACCAACTAATAATCAGTATCATTTTCAATTTCTCCCATTCATAACAATCTACATTTCATGATATCGGTAGAGAATTAAACATAAAAAGTTCATTTATAGAGCACATTTCATTGGTGGAAGCACAACGTGCTGCTTTGACATTCACCACGCACAAGCTTAACTCAGAGTGAAAATACTCAGAGATGATTGAACAAACTCTCATTGTCCACTGTTATGGAACCGAAAACTCAGTTTTGCATCTAATGGTCGATCAAGTCAGGATCAGGGTTTGTTAAACTTGCGTTTTGTAACAGACCCCTTTTTGGGTTAAATTACAACATATACTTTAGTGTAAAAATGTCAAGAACACGTACATGGTTTCATGCGTTCATAGCTTCAAAGATGCATGGTTTTTGAAGAAAGATTTCAGACTTACAATTTTCACCAAAATATTCTGATATAGTGATCTGAAAATACATTTTAGTATATCCTTTCTGTAATCACGAGATTGATGAATCTCACGACCGTTGCCAAATTTAGCAGATAATGCATATTTAGAAGTTGTGCCACTTAAATAAGCAGTTTGTAGGATTTAGTGGCATCTAGCCGAGAATTTGCAGATTGCAAACAACGCAATACCGCTTGTAATCAGTAGAAGAAACTACGGTGGTCGCGAAAAACGCAAAAGGCCAAGTGTTCTTTTTTCCCCGTTCCGTGTTATTTTAGAAACATGGCGGTTCAACATGAACGGAAGACGAGCCCTGCCTTCTGTAGAAATAAAGTGGGGCAATGACAACAACGACATCACTTTATACATTATGCACTAATTAAAACATTCTTGTGAATATTCAATTTCTGCCAATATTCCACAAATAGAGCCCCAAAAATCTTACACACTGTACCTTTATTGGTCAAATAAAGCAAAGGGAGTAAGTCGTAATTTAATGCACAATCATTAATATATATATTTTACTTCAACAAATGGCTGCGTATTTGTTTTGAAATCATACATTTAATTAAATACATTTGAATAGTCATGAACGTGTAATACCTTAGCATGACAGTTGTCATATGTAATGAAATAAATTAATTCCATCATTGTAGCAACTGGGTTACACTTTAACAATAGCGTTCTTTTATTTATTTCTATACGTTTTCTAGTTTTTAATCTCGGTTAGCATTTAGCAAGTTGGCTTTTGTTTATTTTTATCAAAACTTTTTTTAAAGTGGTGCTCAACACAGTCTGATGTGTTGGCTGCTGAGCAGCTCCTCTTGAGCAGTTAGAGGTTAAAGGTGCCAGGTGGAGTTTTTAGGACCACTAGCGGCCAATCCTGACACATTTCTGCAGACTGTGGAGGGTGGTAGTGCATGCAAGCCATAAAAGAAAAATAAGAGGAAGACATTTGGGTGAGACATCTCAACAGTTGCTAGGCCTGCTTGTCAAATCGCCCACTGTGATTATAAGTGAAACTGGGATTTACTGAACAAAACAATTTAATGATATAACAATTTAACAAACTCTCTCTTACCGCAGAGCCATGAAGGCCTGCATAAGATTTCTGCTTAGCAGAGAATGGAGCGACTGGCAAGGACTTATCCTGAATGGGTTGTCTGTTATAGACTTGCCAAGCTGAGGTTCCAGCTTGGCACGTCTACAACACGCATAGCAGCAACACTCCAAGTCAACTCCTTTTCCTCCATGGACTGGTAAAGTAATTGGCATTACATTACATAGCCTCACATAGCTCCGGAGGGTGTCAATCTTTAAATTGCTTTAAATGCCAAATGGCAAATGCCAAATAGAAAAGGGAAAATGCAATGGAACAACTAAACAAACAACTACAACCTTACATGCCAATTCCCCTCTCTAATTAGGGCCCAAGCATCGACCGCTGCAAGGTCCCTATTTTATTTAGAAGGATTATTATTATTATTTTTATTATTATTAGGGCCCGACCAGCGACTGCTGCGAGGTCCCTATTTGTAAGGATTATTATTATGATTATTATTTGGCCCCGAGCAGCAGATTGTCCGATTAACTCAAAACTTGGGCCAGTACTTTCCCATGCTCTGTGCAAAATCTGGCGGCAATCGGCCATTAGGTGGCGCTCCAAATGCAAAAAGTTTATATCTCATAATCGGCAGCATGGACTTGATTTGCACGATCTAGGGTCATTATTTGCCATTCAAGCAAATTTTTGAGGGGCAAGGGATGCTTGAAAAGTCAGGAAACTTGGCACACACATCAGAAATGATAAAAAAATTGTGACCTAATATGGGTCTAAAATTTGGGTGTGGCAAATTGGCTTGCTAAGTCAAAGCCCCCGCCTTTAAATTTGAGCTAGATGCATGAAATTTGGTAGGCAGATGTATCATGTCCAGACTGTCCAGAGAAAAAAATATCCTGCAATACCCTAAACCCAACAGGAAGTCAGCCATTTTGAATATACTGTACAATTTGAGGGCGCTTTTTTTTTCTTATGCTTTCTTTAGGCAATATTATTAGGAAACATTCCATAAACTTTCATTGTTATGCGAATGATACTCAATTATATCTATCGATCAAGCCAGATGAAACTAATCATTTAACTAAACTTCAAGCATGCCTTAAGGACATGAAAATCTGGATGACCTGCAATTTTCTGATGTTAAACCAGAGATATCTCATGTGAAGTTTATCCAGAACGTAGATCTAAACTGGACACTTATGTAGCTATCATATCTGATCTGGCATTCTTTTTTATGAGTACCACAAATCATTTTTGGAAAGTGGTATTGTTCATTCAAAAAACTTTTACAGATGCAGCTCCTTCCATCGGTTTTGGGGGGATCGATCAATGGTTTGCTGATGTTTTGCCATAACTGATGTATGCTTGCATCCTTATTGGCTCTGTTACTAATACTGACATTATTTTTCAGCTTCAATATTAAGCATCATCAACTTTGAGGTGGATCTGGTTAACCCACTATGAGTCATTTTTAAGAGTATAAAGACTGTAACTTCCTGTTGCCCGTAGGTGGCACTATGACTATATCTCAATAATGACATGTAGATATCTTCAGGCTGGGACTCTTATCAGGTGTTTTGGGTGGGTAACTGCTCTGGAAGCACAGAGAAGAATGTAGGACTGCAACTCTGCCTCCTGGTCTCAACTCTGAGTTGTCATGGTTTTGGTCCATTAATAAACTCGGCCAGATTTCTAGATATGAGAGCTGCTCCATCCAAAGTGGGATGAATGTCGAACTCCTAATCAGACCAGGTCTTCCCCAGAAAGTCTGCCAATTATCTTCAAAGCCCGGAATGAAGACATGCGACTAAACATGTCATCACTGGTCAGGTTTGGCAGGGGCCCAGAGAAAACTACGGAGTCCGACATTGTCTTTGCATATGTACACACCGACTGAACTTGTTAGAAACGTGAACAGGTTGATGGTGAACCGTGGGCTATGCTTCCTTTGGACAGTCACCCAGCCTTCCTGGTTTCCTGGCTGCTTGGGACCTACTTCTGGTAAGTCCGCACTGGTTACTGGGGGCTGGCTAACTACAGCACCTAATTATTGAGTTCTCATGGTGCGGAACCGCATTTCCAAATTACTAAGCCTCGCCTCCAATGAAACATGGAAATTCGACACCACGCAATGGACACGCTGTTCAACTTATGCACAAACTCTGAAGACCTTTTGATTCCAAAGGTCTTTAGATTGGACTGCCCAAATTTGAAGTTGATCCGATTAATTCTGTAGGAGTTTGTTAACGTACGGAGCCTGTAAATGGCAAAAAAAAAGCGAATTGTACAGTAAATTCAAAATGGCTGACTTCCTGTTGGGGTTAGGGTATTGCAGGATTTTTTTTTTTTTAAGTCTGGACATACCAAATTTCATACATCTAGCTCAAATTTAAAGGCGGGGACTTTGACTTAGCGAGCCAATTTGCCACACCCAAATTTTAGACCCATATCAGATCACAATTTTTACCATTTCTGATGTGTTTGCCAAGTTTCCTGACTTTTCAAGCATGCCTTGCCCCTCAAAAATTTGCTTGAATGGCAAATAATGACCCTAGATCGTGCAAATCGAATTTCATACAAATCCATGCCGCCGATTACGAGATATAAACTTTTTGCATTTGGAGCGCCACCTAATGGCCGATTGCCGCCAGATTTTGCACAGAGCCTCAGTCAGGCATGGGAAAGTACAGGCCCAAGTTTTGAGTTAATCGGACAATCTGCTGCTCTGGGCCAAATAATAATCATAATAATAATCCTTACAAATAGGGACCTACAGCAGGGCAGGGGACCGGTAACGAGAAGTCAGGACTGAGAACCGGCCTAACATGGACTTGAAGCTGGCGACGGGACCTCAGGACTTGGAGCTGGTGACTGGACAGCAGGACATGGAGCCGGCGACGGTACATCAGGACGGGGAGCCAGCGACAGGGCATCATGACATGGCGCCAGCGTCAGAACTTCAGGGCTGGGAGCAAGGAGCTGCTGCGATCCAGCCGGGAGTCCAGGGAGTTGCTGCGATCCAGCCGGGAAAGGAGTCGACTGCGATCCAGCAGGGAGTCCGGGAGCGGGGAGCTGTTGCCACCCTGCAGGTGATGCTGTCTGCGATCCAGCAGGGCGTGATGGTGGTGATGGAGGCTGCTGCGGTCCGGCAGAGGCGGTGAGCACTGGCTGCTGCGGCCCGGCAGAGGCGGTGAGCGCTGGCTGCTGTGAACCAGCAGAGGCAGGGAGCGATGGCTGCTGCGATCCAGCAGAGGCAGGGGGTGCGATCCAGCAGAGGCAGGAGGCGCTGGCTGCTGCGATCCAGCAGAGGCAGGAGGCGCTGGCTGCTGCGATCCAGCAGAGGCAGGAGGCGCTGGCTGCTGCGATCCAGCAGAGGCAGGAGGCGCTGGCTGCTGCGATCCAGCAGAGGCAGGAGGGATCCAGCAGAGGCAGGAGGCGCTGGCTGCTGCGATCCAGCAGAGGCAGGAGGCGCTGGCTGCTGCGATCCAGCAGAGGCAAGGGCAGGGTGCTGCCCAGCAGGGCGCCCAGGGACTGGGGGTTGCTGCGATCCAGCAAAGAGTCCAGCAAAGAGTCCAGGGACAGGGGGCTGCTGCGGAGCAGGCGAGCAGCTGGGCAGCGGGGCAGGCGACCAGCGGGGCAGCGGGGCAGGCGAGCAGCGGGGCAGCGGGGCAGGCGAGCAGCGGGGCAGCTGGGCAGCGGGGCAGCGGGCAGGCGGGCAGCGGGCAGGCGGGCAGCGGGGCAGCGGGGCAGGCGAACAGCTAGGCAGCGGGGCAGGCGAACAGCTGGGCAGCGGGCAGGCGAACAGCTGGGCAGCGAGGCAAGCGAGCAGCTCCTGGAGTGTTCCCCGGAAGGTGCCAAGACAGCAACATGCTGAGGTGCCTCCTGGTTAGCAGGCTGAGGTGCTGACTGGTCGGGAGTCAAGCCGGGAACCTGAAGCAGACACAAAGATCTTGGCCCACTCAGGAAGGGAGTCCCACAGCCAGGGCGTGCGGGAGAGAGCAAAACGCGCGGCGGCTTTGATGGTCTGCCTGGACTGCTCCCTGCTGGCTTCCCCAAATTTGGACCTGTCCAGCAAACTAGACAGGTCCAACACCAGTTCTTTCAATTCATCCGATCTGGTTTCTGCTGGGTCCATGTTGGCCAGATCGTTCTGTCGTAGGTGTTGTTTTCTGAACCCAAATGCAGAAACTCACGGAACAGGTAGCCGGCAGTCTCCGGAGGCGAAATCAGCCGGATGGTGAGAGTGATGTCCGGATGATCCGAAGGGCAGACTGAGGCGGTGATCACCGGCAGAGCGAGAGTCTTTAACAAAGACAAAACGGAGTTACCACCGAGGCGAGAAACAAAACCGAAACTTCACTTATCTTAAGTGCAGCGGGAGCCGTTACGTTATACTCGTACGTGAGTACGGAGGACGATCTGGCATCGGTAGTGTGGAGGTGCCTGGTATATAAACAGTGTAGATCAGCGATGATAGAAGACATGTGCGCCGGTGATCAGCAGCAGACAGGAGACCGGGAAGCCAGACCAGAACACAGACACACCCACATGCACACACAAGGACGGACAGGGGACAGCCAAGAAACACAAGGAGAGACAGGTACACTGAAGCACACAACGACCGGGGGGGCCCCGCGGCCCACCATGACAGCTCCGTACGTCTGGTCATCACCCGGACCTACTCAGCCTTTCAACCCTGCCTCCTGGGTGCCCCCCTGACTTGCTCTGCTCTTCTGTCCTGCCCCCAGGCTGTCTGCCTAAGATTCCCAGCTCCGCACCTGTCCAGCCCCCGGGCCATCTCCCGGAGGTTCCCAGCTACGCACCTGTCCTGCCCCAGGGCTGTCCGCCTGAGATCTTCCACTTGGCCTTGTTCTGAGGTGAAGAACCTTTTCCGACCAGTTCCACCTGCCTCACCCAGCAATGCAGGTGGAACAGCTGCTGCCAGTCAAAGACAGACAAGGCCTGCAGGTTTGTAAACAGTGTTATGGATACATTTCTTCATTGTTTAAGTGGCAGCTTTGTACATCACCATCACATAAGGTTTGGCACTCCTGGGCTATTTTTGTGTGATGAGGTTCATTTCATCCATACAGTAAACAGTATTTTTACACAGAATTGCTAAGTGCCTTAAAGCCCAACTCCAACAACAAGTGTCCATGCCTGACATTTTCTCCATTGTTGAAGTCGACCTTTACAGGATTTCTTTGTTTTGTTAACCCCATCACCTGGCCAAGACTGTCATAATTTATGTGATGGCTGATACATTTCAGTGTTATATGTTTATATTGAAAATAACATTTGCCATGTCAGTGTTCAACTTTACCATCTGTGCTCTTCCTAATGTGTTCTCCCTTTCCACCCCAGCCTCCAGTACTTATATGGACTGCAGCTCTGGCTTTTTAAACTATCCATATAAAAGTAATGTTACTTCATATAGTATATCTTGATGGCTATTTGAATGGAAAGACCTTAAACTTGCTAGGGCTGAGGGTGAATCTGAGCATATCAACACCTTATCTCTAGTTTTTTCCACCCACAGTAGTGCAACCAACACTGCCAACATCTCCACTGTGTAACCCCCTAACATACTGGACGTTCACCTGTTGATTCCAATTCCTTTTTCTGGTATTGTTACCCCTAATCCTGTCACTCCTGTCTCAGGTTTCTTCCGTATAAATCTAAATAAAAATCACTATACTCTTTCATTACATGGTAGTTGAAAGCACTTACCAAATAAATTTTATATTTTTCTTTCCTTTTTACTACTAACAAATACCAGTCTATTTCAGGCAAAATAAGCATCCATGGAGCCACCACAGGATAAACTACTGAAGGGCTTACCCTCAGATCAAACACGGCAAGTTCTTTTGCGATGTCATTCCCTACTCAAAAGTACACCAAAGTTATCCCTCTGATTCCTTCTGTTCTGCCAGCACTCCTGCAACACTCCTTTTGTGGGATGAGAATCATTGTGTCCCTGCAAATTAGCCCAGTAGTTTTCCATCAGTTGCATCCTTCTTAATTCCAATGGCATTTTCCCATTTCTTCCCTCCCATTTCTACCTGTAGGGCAGGTACTGGCGATGTTTTAAAAGCCCCACTCAATGCCTGTGCTTGAATCACATCCAATTTTCTTAAAAGAGAGCTGGCTGCTGATCCATACTCGAAAACTGCTGTAATCCAACACAGATCTTATTAACGCCACATACATTCTTTTCAACGATGAACAACTTGCTCCCCATTCCCTTCCAGTCAAACATCTCATCACATTTATTACTTTTTTTTGCATTTTCCTTCTATTCTTCTGATGTGGTCTGCCCATGTTTACTGTGAATCAAAAATAACACTTTCTAATTATTTCTCATACATCCTTAACTTCATCCTTTCCTCAGTCCTTTTCCTGGTGAAAAAGACCGTTTTGAGTTTTTTCTACTGAGAACCTACAACCCCAGTCATAACCCCACTCCACCACCTCATCAGTCGCTCCTTGCACTTTCCTGATTGCTTGCTCCACATTCCTTCCTCTCTTCTACAAGGTCCCATCATCCACAAATAGTGACCTACCTATATCTACTGGTACCTTTAAGAAGACATCATTAATCATAATGATGAAAAGTAGCAGGCTTATCACACTGCCTTGAGGTGTGCCATTTCCAACCGTGTACTGACTTGACAAGTCTGACCCAATCCGTACTTTGATTTTTCTTCCAAACAGAAAATCCTTTACCCAGTTAAAAACTCTCCAACCAACACCCATTTTGTGCAGCTTAATTAATAAAACAATAAAACAATCCTTCCTTCCACATCATGTCATATGCTTTTTTCTGTCAAAAAACACTGCAAATACTGACTCTATATTTGCCTGGGCCTTTCTTATTTCAGTCTCTAGACTTATCACTTATCGGTCCATAGTATTCCTTCCTTTCCTAAAACCACTCTGATAACTTGCCAGCATTCCTTTCTTCTCAAGCTTATATAATAACCTTTCTGTTTTCATCCTTTCCATTATCTTGCATAGATTTGATGTTAGTGCTATTGGCCTATAACTAGTGGGTTTAGATGGATCCTTGCCAGGTTTTCTTATCGGAATCACTACTGCTTCCTTCCATGCACTTGGTAATCTTCCCTCATCCCACACACTGTTATAAAGCTGCAGCAACTTCGATAGCGCTCCTTCCCGTAGATGCTTTAGCATAACATAGCGTACCCGATCTTCCCCTGGAGAGGTTGGTCTTGATCTATTTATTGCTCTCACCATCTCTGTCAAAGAAAATGGTTAATCAATTATATCATCCGATTCTTCCCTCCTGTCTAACACAACTGGATGCTGACTCATTGTTTTTTCCCTTCTTCTGATAAATTTTCTGAACTATGTATTTTTGCGAATGACTTGGCCATGATCTCTGTCTTATCCCTATTGGAGACTGCCATTTCCTCCTCAGATGTCATAACTGGATATTTCCATTCCCTTCTGTCTCCTCCCATCCTCTTTATCATTCCCCATACCTCTCCCACAGGTGTTGTTCTTCCTATTTTGTTGCAAAAAATTCTCCAACTTTCCCTCTTGGCTTGGCATACTGTTCTTCTCACCACTGCCTGTGCCTTCCTAAACTGAATCAAATGTTGCATGTTATAGGTTCTTTTAACTTGTCTGAATGCTTTGTTCCGGTTTCTTACAGCCTGGCGACACCATGGTACCAGATTTCTATTCTTCCTATTTTCACTTCTGGGTATCGATCCATCTGCTGCCACAATAATTGCTGAGGTTATGTAATGGCAAGAACAAACGGACTCTCTGATGTAACATATGGATATGACTCTTTGTGTATCAGGCACATAACTGTTTGGCGTCAATTCTGATCTGTGTATGATGGTTTGGACTACGTGATGAGAACAGTTAATTAATAATGATGATCAGGAACTATAAAACATGCTATTGACTATTATGTCCAGGCTTCAGGGACACTCTTCTCCCTGGGCTGAGGAGCCTGACCCTGAAAACTGGATAAATAACTGATGCTCCTTTCTCTCTGGGCTCATTCAGAGCAGATTATACTGATGTATGTTTCGCTGCTGTGAGTCTGTCTGCAGATATTTGAAGTAAACCTACAGAAAGACAAGGGGTTGCCTTGAGTGTTTTCTGTATTTATTTCTTCTATATCACCAGAGATGTCAGTCTTTGGGATAAATTCCACAAGTTGAGTGAGGAAACAATGACAATCTGCTTTCCCAAAGACCCACTTTGGGATTCCACCGCCTGGACTCATTTCAACTCTTTCTCCCACTGAGCATGAGACTGGGTAGTGATCGCTGTCTACTGTTGTAGCTGTCCAAACTTACCAGTTACTAACTCAAGCCAAGGGATTAGACATTAATGTTAGATCTAAAGCTGATTCAGTACCTGTTGTTATGTTTACCCATGTTTCTCTACCATCATTCATACAGACCAAATCCCTTTCATCCATCAAATCCTCAATTACCTTTCCATTTGAGTCTATATGTGAACCCCCCCACATTGTATTGTGAGCATTAAAATCTGCACACCATATTACTTTGTATGTTTTGCCCTTGTATCCTTAGTAGGCTATCCAAGTCCAACCTTTTGCATGGATTGTAGTAATTTATTATAACCACCTCCTCCCCTCTTTCACACACGTCCACCACTATGTATTCCTGATCATCTCCCTTTTCCAGTACCCTATATGGAATATTTTGTTTGATGAAAGTAGCACAACCTCCTCCTCCCCCATGATTTCTATCTTTCCTTATCACTGTATATCTGTGTTCCATAAAGTCTAAAGTTGGTTTTAACCAGGTTTCCTGAACACATACTACATCTGGTTTTACAGCCATTTCTTTAATGAAATGCTTCAATTCCTGGCCATTGGCCAGCAAGCTCCTGGCATTCCATTGTAATAGAATTACCATAATTAGTATTAACCAACCCATGGTGCTTCCTGGCTTGATTGATTTTTGAGGTTCTCCCTCACTTCTTCCTATGTCAGTCCCACTAATCCTAAATGACAACTAGCTGGATTTTTTGATTTTACTTCAGCTGTACTGTTAATCACTCCTGCAATGAACGTTACTAAAGCCCTTTTGTCCACATAAATCCTGTCACTTGATCTTTGTTGTAGCTCTCAAACCCCCATTGCTCCGTGTTCATTAGTAGCATTGCTCTGTTCTCTTGAACTTGGATTTTAATCTCTCGTCTCATAATCTCATACCCACCATATGCCACATTATGCGCTCCTCCACAGTTACAGCATTTTGGTTGCATCCCTGTTCCCATACTCGTGGTCGCCCCTACATCTTGCAAATCTCCTTTTCCCTTTACAGTTTTTGGCTGTGTGTCCGAACCTTTGACAATTAAAGTACCTCAGTGGCTTTGGCACATACACTCTCACTGGGTAACTCATTAAACCCAGGAATACTTTGGCACACTCACACTTCTTCAAATTCAAGCAATACTGTTTCACTATCCTTTTTCACTCCTTCCTTTGTTGTTTTTAGTCTGTGCATTCACTACTTTTCCTCCTTTGAGATTCCTCTTTAGTTCCTCCATACCTACACTCATTTGCACCCCTGTGATCACTCCTTCACATCCGCCACCATTTCGTGCTGCCACCCTCCCTGTGCTCGTCACCTTATGTTTTCCTAACTCTTTAAGTTTGAGAGCTCTTTCAAGTTGTTCTTCATCCGCACATCTCACCAATAGATTGCCATCATTAAGGACCTTCGCATATAGTATCTCCCCTATCTTGCTTGCCAGAGTTGTTGTTAGCATAAATGGGTTGACTTTCTTCATGTTTTCTTGAGCTTTTTTCATTAAACCTTATTATGACAATACATTTCTCAGGTCTTTCCCTCTGGACTTGCTCATGCCCTTTTTCTCACTTTCAGATCTCTCATCATTGTCCTTTCTTATTCTTATATTCCCTTTCCCTCATTTCCCCCTCATACTCTTCATCTCTCCCTTCATCATAATCCATTTCTGCCCAACTGCCTACCTCTGATCCATTCACGGAACAGTCATGCTCAACCACCACCAAGACAGTATCTTCAACTCAATTTGAAATTCCCCGCAGTTTGCTGATTGTTGTTTCCACATTCACGTCGCCGATGTCGCCGCCATCTCCCTCGCTCTCAAACACCCTAATTCCAGTTCACTGAAAGCTTGGCCCTTCAAGGGAAAAAAAAAGCAATATGGAAAAGAAAAAGCAATAGGGAAAAGAATAAAGAAAAAGAAAGGGATACAAATAAATAAATGACATTATATAAAAAAGAAATAAATTGAAAAAATATACAGAAAAAAATTGAGTAGTTTAAATGCTAAAATGAATATGTATATATATATATATATATATATATATATATATATATATATATATATATATATATATATATATATATATATATATATATATATATAAATCAATGAACAAATATACAAATAAATGAAAATGCTTATTATTATTCTTTCATATTTTATTTCTCTTTATATTTCCACATTTATATATTTTATTTATTTCTCTTTATATTTCCACATTATTTTATTTATTCTTTTATTTATTTCTCTTTATATTTCAAGAGTACTTTGCTGCAGACACAAAATGGCAGACCTCTGCAAGAGCACCTCAGCAGTTGACAGGAAATCACGTGAACTCAGCAGCAGAAATTGTTCTTCTTTGTGTCGTTTTTGCATGGCAGGCCTTACTGTAACACACAACTTTATAACTTTATTCACTGTGGGTCATGAATATGGAATTTGTGGAGCAGGAGTACACCCAAAGTGCTGTAATTGTGGTGGAGCTCATAATGTGGCCTACGGAGGTTGTGAGATTATGAAACCGGAGAATGAAATCCAGAAGACAAAAGTAGAAAGAAAGATTACCTATGCTGAAGCAGCAAGTATGGTAAATGGAAATAACAAAGGTATTAACAGTCAAGGGACAATCAGGAACCAAGAGCAGGAAAAAAGATCAAATGATGGGTGTACGTGGATAAAAGAGACCTGGTTACATTCATTGCAGGTGTTATTAATAGTACTGCGGGAAAGATAAGGTATGCTATGTGATGTTAAAAAATTTAGGAGAAAGTGCGCTTTTGAAATTGTTGCATCTGTATAATAGAGTCTGGGAAGAGGGAAGATTGCCAAAAACATGGAAAGAAGCAGTTGTAATTCCGATAAGGAAACCTGGCAAGGATCCATAAAAACCCATCAGCTATAGACCATTAGCATTAACTTCTAATTTATGCAAAATAATGGAAAGAATGATAACAGAAAGGTTATCATATGAGCTTGAGAAGAAGGGAAAGATAGCAAATTATCAGAGTGGGTTTAGGAAAGGTAGGAGTACAATGGATGCAGTTGTTAGACTAGAAAATGAAATAAGAAAAGCCCAGGAAAATAAAGAGGCAGTAATTGCAGTGTTTTTGGATATAGAAAAAGTTTACGATATGATGTGGAAGGAAGTTCTAATTAAGTTACACAAGTTGGGGATTGGAGGGAGAGTTTTCAATTGGATAAAATATTTTTTGTGTGAAAGGAATATCCAAGTAAGAATAGGATCAGAATTGTCAAATCAGTATATTGTAGAAAATGGTACACCTCAAGGTAGTGTAGTAAGCCCACTACTATTCATAATAATGATTAATGATATCTTTTTAAAGATTCCAGCTGATATGGGTAGGTCACCTTTTGCAGACGATGGGGCTCTGTGGAAGAGGGGGAAAAATATGGATTATGTAGTTGGGAAAGTGCAAGGAGCTGTAGATAAAGTGGTGGAGTGGGGGAAAGAATGGGGATGTAGATTCTCAATGGAAAAAACCAAAAGTGTTTTCTTTACTAATAAAAGAATAGATGAAAGATTGAAAATAAGGATGTATGGGAAAGAAATAGAGAGCACAGGAACATTCAAATTCCTGGGGGTGCTTTTTGATTCCTGTTTAACATGGGCAGATCATATTAGAAGAATAGTGGAAAAAAGTAAAGTAATAAATGTAATGAGATGCTTGACTGATAGAGAATGGGGGGCAAGTTGCCAAGCACTCAAAATAATGTATGTGTTCCTGATAAGATCTACGGTGGACTATGGCAGTATAGTGTATTTGGATGTGATTCAGGCTCAGGCGTTGAGAGTGTGTAGTGGAGCTTTTAAGACATCGCCTGTCTCAGCTATCCAGGTAGAGGTAGGAGAGATGCCACTGGAACTAAGGAGACGGCATATAATAGCAAATTACTGGGTTAACTTGCAGGGGCATAATGACTCGCACCCCACAAAAGAAGTGCTGAAGGAATGCTGGAGGAAAGAGAGAAGTAAAAAGGACAACTTTGGTCATATAGGGAATAAAGCAGCAAAAGAGCTTGGGGTATCTGATATGAAAATCAGCTCTTCAATAGTACATGCAGTCATAGCAAGATGAGATGTCCGGAGGTAGATTAGTATCTATTAGAGATTAAAAGGAAAGAAGAAAGTGCTGATCTGGTTGGGGTGTTTAATGATTATATTACTGAAGTACATAAAAACTATACACAAATATATACAGATGGCACTAAGAACCCTGAAACAGGGGTAACAGGAATGGGTGTGGTGGTTCCAGCAAGAGGAATTGAATTGATATACTATATGAAATTCTCTACTCAGTTACAAGAATAACACACCAGGGATGACTAGTTAAATTTTTATGAGTTCCAGTGCACATAGGAGTGAAGGGGAATGAAAAAGTGGACAAGGTCGCAAAGAAGGCATTAAAGAAGGAAAATGTAGAAATGCAAATAAAAATCAGTAAAGCGGAAGTAAAATGTATAATCTGGGAAAAAATTAACCAAAAATGGCAAGAAATGTGGCATAGTGAGGGGAAAGGGAGACATTTATACTATATCCAAAAGAGTATTAAAGTAAATAAGGTAGGAGGTGGAGACAGAAAAGAGGAAATGGTACTAACGAGACTAAGGCTGGGACACTGTGCTCTAAATAAAACATTAAAAATGGTGGGGAAACATCAGACGGGTATGTGTGAGGAGTGTCAGGAAGAGGAATCGGTGGAACATGTAATTCTACATTGTAGGAAATATCAGAGGGAGAGAGTGATAATGGATAATAGACTAAATGAACTAGGGGTGCAGAAACTCACTTTAAAAACAATACTAAGTATGAATGATAGAGCACAGGTGAGAGAATTCTTGGGTTTTTTAAGGGATACTGGGCTTTATTATAGGATATAATGGTAAGGGTTTTTTTTCCCCTTCCCCCCTCAACCCCTGGAAAATTGTAGATTATATTGTGAATTTACTGTCTGATTCACACTCCTGAACAGTAGGTGGCGGTAATACACCATTAAGCTGGATGCCAACCGCCGTTAAAAAAAAGAAGAAGAAGATACACCTGTTTCCTCGTTCTAAATTCCGCCAGAAGCAAAAAAAAAAAAAAAAGTTCCGCCAGAAGCCTCCTCTCTCCTCCTCTCCTCGAGATACATTTACGGGATTGGAAGATCCTCCATGATGGCGGAGGGGGAACGATTTCCGGTTCACGGGAGGCTAGAGTGACGGATGTAACCTGGCGATGGGCCAATCATAAATGAATGAGGATTTTCTTAACCAATGGGCGTTTAGGACGTAGACGCTGAGTTTATAAATTACAGGGTGACAAGCTGTTCCAGCCAACATTCAACTCCCGTGGTGTGTGAGAGCTGCTTATCCCGGATCCTCCGAAAGCCATAACAAACCGGTAATATTTGCCTTTCATAGTTCCCGCATTTCATATGTACTGTCTGTGGTCCGTGTTTTAAATGCATGTGTGTTTGACACTTAAGTTTCACCGTGTGAGTCGTCAAGAAACGTGTGTAAAACTAGCCGTCATTGCTAACATTTGGCAGCTAGCGAGTTAAGTTAGGTCGGGCATTCAATGACTTGGTTCCTAGGAATGACTTCTGAGCCGATTAGTATCTGTACTCGTGGTTTACCTATGTGACAAGTAAAGGAGCAGTAGTAACATGAGTGCCTTTCGGCCAGCCGCAAGCAGCGGGTCACACACCAGACAAAGCGCGGCTAAGCTGCGTTGACAGGCAGTTGAATGTAAAATGTCTGACACTCTGGGCCTACCGAGCTCTGAATCAGTCTGCCGCTCTAAGGACATTCCTGTTGGAGACCTGGGGTGTCAGGCCACCCCTTGTCATTGCACTACAGCACTGTTAAGGTTTATTGTAACGTTAGCAGAGAGTGCACCGTACCTGCTTTCCAGGCCCAATATGACCGTCTGTGGCTCATTTTTGACCTTCAAGTGTGCAGACTGGTTAGCTTAGCCACTTAGCTTAGCTCCGGCTAACCACTTTTCCACCTAGGATAGTCAACCAAACGAAAATAATAGACGCAATCATCCAAGCTAACCTCCCTTATGGCCCTGCGAGAATTAAAGTCGTATTGGTGTTTTCACAAAATACTGATGTTTACAGAACCCCACATCTTGGACAACGTGAATCTTCCAAGCAAAAATGTCCTCGAGGATTCAACTAATGGCGTCTGAAAGTGGGGGTGTTAAAGCCATTCATTCTACAGCATGTGTGGATATTTAGCAGTTTATCTGGAGTTGATCCTTGCAGTAGTCTATGCAATTGGATTAGCCTCTTGAAAGAACTGTCCAGAAGCAACAGACCATGATTGCTCTTCTGCATAATGCTACTTGAGATTTTCCATTCTATGGGGACATTTATCCTGAAACTGATTTAACTCACATGGAGGACTCTTGTGCATTTGAAACTTACTTACATGAGTGTGTGTGTGTGTGTGTATACTTTGACCCTGGGCTATGAACCTAAGGTAACTTCTCTGTACTGTAAAAGCTGTCAAAGCAGCAGGTCAGTAAAGAGCAAGCTATGTCACAAAGCTGCAGCCTCCACCTATTGAATTCCCTTTCTGTCAGACTTAGCAAGGCTGTACAATTTTTTTTTAAAATTCCCTTTAAAGTCACCTGAGTTTTAAACCAGAAGTCCCTGTGTCCTTGTGAAGTGTAGATTTATTGCTTACATCTTGACATTAAGATGAAGCTCACCGAGAATTGTAGATTTATCAATTGCAGCTCCTAAAATATATATAGTTGTACAAGTTTGCTTTCTAATACAGTAGTATAATATATTGTTTCAATGTCTCAGGTTGAATTCAGTCACATCCTCTAGATGTCCACCTTAAATTTGTGTTCATAATCTGTCCCATCAACACCTGTCTTGACAGGTGTTGGTGGCTTAGTAATAGTACTGTCTAAAACAAAAAAGTTCCAGTTCTGACTCCTGCAACAGCCTTTAACCAGGTCACTGAATCTGCTGCTTGATTAAACAGAAGTGACTGTGCATGAGAATGATTACAGATGTTAAATGTTTCCTCTCTCCAGCTTCCAGCCATGTATGCCTGCGCCAAGTTTGTCACTTCTCCTGCTGTGGTACGTCAGCTGTATAACTTTTTGGGAATAATATTCTATAAGTATAATTGTTGGGGGGATGTTTGAGGTTTATAGCTTTGAAAACTGGTTGACTTGCTGATATGAGCATCAGCAGTTAATTGTGAAGCTTTTAACTGTTATGCAGCTGTTATCTTGTGAATGTACTTCAATTAAGAAAATTATAAACCAACTTGTGGAACCCAAAATTTTGAATTTAAGTGACATGACTCCAAAGGATGAAACATTCAGAGTTTAATGGCTGCATGAGCTTTTTGCCATCCTTATTTATCACAGGACACAGTAGTTATTAATGACAGCCATAGCAAAATTGTCTGCAATTGGCCAATTATAACCAGAGATTAGGGGATAGATGTCATGGTAGAAACAGTATAGCAAAATTGCTACAGATTGACAAATCACTATCATCTCACAATGTGTGTATATGTAGCTGCATCTAAAACTACCTGTGGGGTGTGTGAAACTTGAAAATTTGATGTTGCAACAGTGGATATTTTGTCATTTGAACTGTATTAATCATATTGATCAAGTATAATTTTATCAAGGGTTTTTCATTTCGCTGTTGATTATTTTGATAGCATCCAGTGTCTTAAAACTTTTTGTTATGGACTGTTTCTTCTTAAATGATACCAGTTACATTTTACTAGACTTATAAATTTGGCAGTGTGTTAATCACAACTTGCAGTCTTTGAAAAACAAAATTAGCTTTAATACACTTCCTTCATCTCAGTTGACATCTTGTACTATTTTCAACCCCAGGAATGACTTATAAGTTATTTCAGTATTTGAAATAACAGAAATAATCGAATGACTGCCAAAAGGCTGTAGTTACGAAAATGTTGAAGCATGCCAGCAGATTTGCCTTTTTTTTTTTTTATCCCATTGTATATCTTACATTGCTGCTGATCCTTTTTTACAAAAACTACACAACAATTAAAAAACTTGTTTCAGTTAACAAGTATACAGTAAAACTAAAACATTGAGATGGGTAGTTTTGGTCTTTTGTGTTTGGTCTCTGCAATAGAAAATGTATTGAAAGGGTAACACATTGTGGATGTGCGCTACTATAGTTAATTTTTTGTCTGTCTGTAGCTGCGTGGGGGGTCCAGAGTCCTCGTCCGGCCAGTCTCAGTCTCCCTCTTCAACAGACCTGAAGCTACATTGGAGCAACAGGTCAGTCGTTGACCTTCAATGATCCTGCACCCAATTGTCTTTAAGTAGCATATGCCTTCTTGCCAACACACCTGACAAATAATGAGATGTGTATAAGGCTGGCCAATATTGATAACAATCTCACTGTAGAACACAATGCTGATATACATTCTGATATAGTAATTTGTTGCAAGTTGGCCTGTTATAGGGATAGCTACCTCAGTATAAATGTATAGCAAAATCTTACTGTATATAGTATTATCGTCATTCCGTCCACATCAAACTGAGGTAACTGCACAAGGCACAATCTGATGCAGATTCTGGCTAAATATCTTTATGGTGTAAAATGGTTCTGCAGTATTAAGCAACATAGAACATATTTATGAACATATGTGATGGTTTACTAATGCTTTATAGCATTTTAACATTAAATTGTATTTCTTGTTTAATGATTTAGATTTCACAATTTCATTAGTTTTCCTCAAATTTCACTGTAAATGTCTGTGGTACAAGGTATTATATAGCTGACATGCAGTAGATACATTTTAGATAAATTAAATGCATAAAAGGCATAAATGTCAGCTATTGGCTGATGCAGGAGTGGCATGTACTGTATGTTTCTCTCCTTCTCCCAGGCCCTGTTGCCAGTCAGCCAGTCTGCAGGCCTGACCCGCTCCTTCCAGACCAGCGCTGTCTCCCGGGACATCGACACTGCCGCCAAGTTCATTGGTGCTGGTGCTGCCACAGTGGGTGTGGCTGGCTCAGGAGCTGGAATCGGAACAGTGTTCGGCAGCCTCATCATTGGCTATGCCAGGTAAAGTTTTTATTAATCAGCCATTTAAATGATTTTATCTTAAGCACCCTGAAGTGTTTCTCAGTGTTTACAGCTGTAACAGTGGTGACGGCAGACTGTTTCTTTGATCTCTCTGATATCTGATTATGTTTTAGAACAGTCTTCTCTAATCTGAGGATTTAAAAGCCACAGACCTCCTCATTGAAAATGACTTGAATCATTATAAAATTATTTGAGCCAGTCCCTCAGATTGTTTTTTTGTTAATTAAATCAACCCAGATGTCAACATAAAAGCCTATCCAAACCTTTATCTAAGACACTGGGTGTATTTACATGGGGCATCCTGCTTCCCACAGCATTTCTACAATCACTAACGTTAAATAGACAGACTGAAGCATAACCATAGTATATCTGTCAAAACAAAACTGCATTAAATCCAAGCTGGTCATTTAGATGACACTGCCCACGGATGACAACTTTCACTTATTTTGCACTGCATTAGGCTACACGTTGTTTTGTACACCTTAGGGCCATTCACACATAGCGACTCAAATGCTGGGACAACGATGGGCTACTATTCATTGTGAATGGGACGTGGCGTTGCAGCCTGGTGCCACACACTGAGCTAGAGAGATTTAAAAGGGCGCCCCGCGACACTACAAGGGAAAGTTGAGAAAAGTTAAACTTTATGCAAATGTTGTCTGACACTATGCAAGCGACAACTAGATGAGAACCAGTCACACTTATTTTGATTCCCACAGAAGCGGAGTTGTTTACTACTCCGCTCAACAAGTGGAGTGGGGATTGCTTCCAGCACAGATACAGGACCGCAGTGCTGATCAGTCTGCCAGCTCTGGCGTCATTGTTGTATTAAACCAGTTTTAACAACTCATACCACGTTTATATATTACATTTAATTTAATTTTTATATATAGACAGAAGAAAGCTATTCTGTACTCTGATGTGTGAATGCAGCATTACTGATAGCAATACTGATCAGCTTTGACTGCTGTAACAAGGTCCATCACATGTGTAAACTCGTTTTGAGTGGACTAGGACAAATGGAATGAATGCAGTCGACCTGAGCAGACCCAAATGGAAAGAACAAACACTGATGTAGCCACCATTAATGAGCAGCCACAACTGAAAAGGGGAGCAATACATGTCACTTTCCCTGCATGTTACAGTTCACACTCAAAGCACATTCACGTTTAAATGGCTTTGTATTAATCACATGAAACTCTTGGTTTAAGCGTAAGGCATCTAAAACACCTAGATTATTTAGTGTTTTACCTCATTTGGTTTTGTAAATGCATGTAAATGGTTTTTCACTTGGGTTTTGGATGTTTGCATACAGACTGCTCTTACATTTTTGGCCTGGAAAAATGATGAACCCACACTGTTTGAAGAACAATAAGCTTTGTGTCCACTAGGCTTGGGCAGTATGTTTTTTTTGGGGGGGGGGTTTCATACCTTCCTGTCTTTTCACCGGGTTATACGGTATTTGTTTGAGAGTGTTTTTTGTTTTTTTTTAAATGTGAAAGCTGAGCTACTGGTGATAAGTCATTGTAGCATGTATAACATTGTCAAGCCTACAATGCTGTCTAATATGCAATTGTAGCATGTATAACATTGTCAAGCCTATTGCAATATCTTATAGAGAAAGGGAAGGTTAGATATAGGTCTATAGTTTGCTAAAACCCCTGGATCAAGAATGGGCTTTTTAAGAAGAGGCTTAATTACAGCTATTTTAAAAAGACTGTGGTACATAACCTGTTAATAAAGACAGATTGATCATATTCAGTAAAGAAGTGCTAACTAAGGGTAAAACTTCTTTACGCAGCCTAGTTGGAATAGGTTCAAAGTGACAGGTTGATGGCTTAGAATAATTAATCGTTGAAGTTAGTTGAAGAAGGTTGATAGGAGAAAAACAGTCAACATATAGATCAGGTTTTACAGCTGTTTCTAAGGTTCCTGTGTTTGAAGATCAATCTGTACTGGTTGAGGGCAGGATATGATTAATCTTTTCTCTAATAATTAAAATTTTATCATTAAAGAAGCTCATGAAGTCGTACTACTGAGAGCTATAGGAATACATGGCTCAATAGAGCTGTGACTGTCAGCCTGGCTACAGTGCTGAAAAGAAACCTGGGGGTGTGTTTATTTTCCTCCTACTAATGATTTATCTGCGATAGGCCAGTATCAGCCGTTAATATCAGCTAACCGATAAATCGGTCAGGGTCTAGCCTCTAGGGTTGGGCGATTGGACTAATATATCGGTAATTGGTTAGGGTGGTCTTTTTTGTTTGTTTTATAAAGGCGATTTTTGGCATTTGGCAATGGTCTGCCTCCGATGAAGGAGTGAGAGTCGCTGCTCAGCGACAGACTCTCGTTCAGTGAGCTAACCAAGTTGCACAAAGAGGCCAGTAACGGCAGAGAGAGGCAGCAGGGAAAACAGCGTGTAGAGCCAGAATATTTTCACATGTAACTCAGTGAATTAAGGGTTTATTTCAACCAAACCAGAGTTGATAATTGTTGGAACAGTGGAAAGACTAACAAAGACTGTTTTGGTGAATTTTACTTTTTCTGTCGAGTTTTGAATGAAGTGTGTTTTACTGAGTGAGTTAACAAGGCTGGTCTTAGTTAGGTGAAAGAGAGAAACTTGATTTCAGAAGTTGTCTGGTTGTATTTTTCTGTTTTAATAAGGAAAATAAGTGTAAGAATATTTCCTTAACATTTTGTGAGTTTATTTTGTTTATTTATTAGACTTGTAAAGCTATGAGAGCTTGTGGAACATAGTGAACTCACCGCTTACACACATCTCCCAGCTGAAACTATGTGGGGGGCGCAGCCATGCACACACACACCTGAGCAAATATATGGGCAATTGGCGGTTGTTGGGCTGATGGTGGCTGATTGGAAAATTTTACATATCACTCAACCCTAACCTCAATCAGCATCTCCGTATCAGTTTAATAGAAAGAGCAGCGTCTGTATTTTTGATGATATTGAAAACCATACCTTAGGGATTTCTAAATATCATAATACCTTGATACCGCCCAAGCCTAGTTTCCATTCTGCAACACTGTTTTACAGATGCCTGTCTTTGTTTGGTTGTCCTCCACAGGAACCCCTCGCTGAAGCAGCAGCTCTTTTCCTATGCCATCCTGGGCTTTGCTCTGTCTGAGGCTATGGGTCTCTTCTGTCTGATGGTGGCATTCCTCATCCTGTTCGCCATGTAAACCTGGAAACACGCCCACAGCTCCCTTCACTTACCCTTTGTTCCCTGTCTCCTTTCCTTCCTTGCTCCCGTCTCCCTTCCTTCATCCGAATGGGGGTTCCCAGAATGGGAACCCTGAACGTGCTGGCCATTCCAATCAACAGAAAAATAAGGAAAAGTATTTACATTTGAGGGTAACAAACCTCCAGCCCTACAGTTTTATGCTCCTACGATTTTTTTTGTTTTTCAGAAGTTTTATGTAAGACTTCACTTCAGTTGAAATCTGTCCAAAATAAATGGTTGGGATAAGTAAAAACAGTCTGCAGTGGTTTTAATCTTTTTTTTTATTGCTAAGAAAAGGAACTGTTGCATATGTACAGGTAGTTGTTTCAAATGTCACTCTGTGTTTTGCCCTTCTTATAAATGACACAAGTTGGCAGCCAGAAGTGTTTGTCTTGTTGCAGATCCAAGGTTACCCCCACTTTGATCTCCCTGTTTCTATATTTAAATAAAAAAATTAAAAAATTCAATGTAGATGTATCAAGATGATTCACATTGGCAATTATGGCAACTTACAAAGTTGCCAGTTGCAAAGAGTACCAAAATGTCCTGCTTAATTAAGTGTACTGTTAACTCTACTCATGATTTGGTTAAGGTTTTCACATGAGTACTTGAAAATACATATTTTTCCTCTTACCTGTTGCCTGCTTGTTTATCCATCTAGATTGTTTTGGTGCAAGTTACAGATTTTTGGAGATATCAGCTGTAGAGATGTCTGCATTTTTTGAATAAATATAATAAATATAGCACTAGAGGTAAGAGGAAAAATGTGTTTTTGATTTGGCGTAAACTGTCCCTTTAAACTCTTCCTTCCTTCCACAGAGAGCCTTTGGTTTCCATTCTTTCAGTATGCTATGAAAAACTATTTGTCGAGTCATGAAACTTGACTGGCATTTATTAGGGCAACAACTATTTTCATATTTTCAATCATTTAGCCTACGCATTACTTTCTTGGTTTACTGTTTGGTCCTTAAAATGTCAGAAAGCACTATTTCCCAGAGTCTTGGGTGATGTCTCAAATTTCTCCTTTTTTTGACCAACAGTCTAAAACCCAAATATTTTACAATGATATAAAACTAGGAGAGGCAGTAAATCCTCACATTTGATTGGAAACTGAATGTTTTGGTTGCTTTTAATTTGTTTTTCTGTTTGCGAATCTTATTGGTTCAGCTCTAGAATTTTAGAATTTATCGCAAACTGCTTGTCTGCAAATAGGTTGATCTTACTACTACTGTAGTTCCATGAACAAAATCAAATGCCTGCTTGGGTAGCAGGAACAAAACCTCTTAACAACTCTTAAAAACTTAAAATACTACAAGAAGCCTATAGTAGTAGTGCCAGTGGTATGTGATTGTGTAGTAACTTGACCGAAACATGCAAAAACAAGTCATCTATTACACCACACATGGGCAACATACAGCCCCCGGGCTGGAAATGGCCTGTGAACCATCTCAGTCCGGCCCGCAAAAGGGAAAACAATGCGAATGAGTCTGTACTGTTATTTAACTATATTCCAACAGAGGGCACTGTCTAAATTTAGATTGGACTAAAGGCATCAAGTTGACTCTTGCTCACTATCCTCAAGTGACCGCTAATAACGTAAGCGGTTACCCTGTTTTCCCAGCAAATGACAAACAAGTACTTCACACATTTCCCAACGCTGGCTACCCTGGATGTGCCACACAGACAGATACCCCACTACTCTGACAGACCTCCACACTGAGTTAAACAGGCGTTTCTCTGACTTTTCTAAGATTGAAATTGAACTGGACCTAGTGTCCTCTCCCCTTTCATTTAACAGCAAGAAAGCATCCCCCAAATGTGAAAACTAGAACTGATTAACATCCAGTGCTGCTTTTCAAGCAAAAGTTCATTCCATCCACACTGGACAACTTATATTGATCACTGAAGGAAACTGTTTCCCAACCTGAGCAGGCATACACAAGAGGATGCTTGTTTTGTTTGACTCCATATATGTGTGAACAAACTTTTTCTGTGATGAACTACAAGAAGTTATTGATTTTGATTCTGAAAACAGTGTCCAGATGACTACGACTGAAACCTTTTCTACGATACAAGAAGTCATATTACAGATCACGGCTGATGGATAAGCCAGACTTTGATGGTCTTGCAAAGAGAGGTGACCGTCTCAGTTGTTCCCATTAGGCTAAATTACATGGGTAGGCAATGTTTTTCATGAGTGTCATTTTTAAATATGTCATGTAACTAACCTGTAAGATTGAATTATAAGTAAAACGGAACAGAAAATGTATTAATGTATAAGACAATGTGTTTATAAATGGTACATTTTCCAATCTTTTCTTCATTCAGTAACAGGTCTGTACTGCAATGGTATGAAAGTTTGAATTAGTTACACAAGTAATAACAGAACAAAATGATTTGAGTTAAAATTAATGAATTTACATATTCATGAATATGACAATGTTTTTGTTCATAATTAGTTTCTGTGAATATTAATATTTTCTGCAGGTCAGCACTCATGGTAAATATTAAAGATAATTGTAAAGCAGCTGCCTTGAGTCTGTTTATAACATAATGCAATTTGTTTCATCAGTGACCTATGCAATGTTGCATATCAGACAATTGGTACGGCGTAGGCTAATTTAAAAGTTGATACTGCATTTAAGTGGATAGTTTTATTTAAGTTAGTGTGCCTTGTGCTTTGCACATGAGGCACACTAAATAGTGTTAGTTCTGATTCAGCAGCATTCACACTATTCTTTGAATCTTTATTCATCATGTTTAGTGTGAATGTTGATTCCATTCAGACCTTAAAAGTTGAATAATACTCTATGTATGAAATGTGGAGTTTTAAATACTATTGTATGAACTATTGTTCTTGTATTTTTCTCTTTATCAATGTGCCTGATGTATGAAGCACAGGGCACAGTACTAGTATTTATTCTGCGTATAATTATTAGTGTGAATGCTGATTCAGCATTCCTCCCCTCACCCCACCGGAGTCTTGCACTCCTTCAGCTTGGAACACGGTCCACCCGTTGAGTGCTTGATCTGGGATGTTTGTGGAGCAGGTCTGCAAAGATGTGGGCACAATACCCAGTTCACTTGGCTCCACCAACTAAGCGTCCCTGTCTTTACAGTCTCATGGATGCCGTAAGATTGTGTTGTGAGAGAGGTCCTGACCCACTGTGCATTGTGAAAAGCAACATAGACATTCTGAGTTAAAGTTTTTTGCCTTGAAATCACCGTCAGTATACAGCTGGACCTACCCAGCTCTCACTGTCATAGATGGATGCTGTTTTTTGGTGGGCACTGCGCTGAAGAGTCAGTAGGTAAGACTGACTTTTCCACACATAAATTTGGTGATTTTTTTTTCTTACATAACTTGCCAAAGACATTACCTACTACCACATTATTGTTTGTTCTTACTAGTGCAGTGCCCGTTCAAAACATGCCTGTTCGGAATGGGCCGATTGCTTGGCCTCCAGTATTAATGCTTCAACACATAGAAAAATGAATACTGTTGATCTGAGGTGTGAATGAGTATATACAACAACATGAAAGAAACTAATATTCCATTATACACAGATGTTAAGTACTGTAATAGTGAATTTTTCTCATTTCAAGTATACTGAGGGCTGCATTTAAAAATAAAATACATAACAGAGAGCTTCTGAAAAAATGTGCATCCGAAAATAAAGTGGATCGATCACATTGGGATCTCAGATCATTTATTTTCAGTAGGCCTATGTGATAATTACATTGCATGAAGCCAAAACCATATACAATCAACAGTTAGGAGGAATTTGTTAAAACTGTACACTGAATCAAGCACAGCATGTTGCATTAGGAAAGTAGTTTATAAACACAACAGGCAACCATTTACTGCATACTGCCATTAGAAACTGAGTACAATTAGCTGATAATTAGCCTGATCAGCCACCATCAGTAATCAATACAACCACATGTTAGACTATAAACCATTAATCAAACCAATAACTAACCGCAGTCAATGTCAAACAACCTTATCATTCTTATCAGCAGTTACCTAGTATTTCTGTAGTGGTGACAAAACGTTACAAAATATACATACAGTATTAGCAGTTTGAATTAAACTCCCTCGCTCTACAGGGAAAATATTAAGCCAAACTCCCTTTAAGAAATATGACATATTAACAATTCCTTACGTACCCGGAAAAACACAACTCTAGAAACACAAGATAAAACGCGTCCTATGTAGACAGTCTTCTTGTCAATTTGGCATCAGTATAATCCTTAAAAATAAACTGTATTTCTGCACAAACTTTACATTTTCGATTTTGTAGCCTCAACTTACCAGACTCCATTGTTTAGCTGAGCTATGTTAGTGGGTGAAGACCATGGGAATGAGAGATGAACTGTTTCAAAAATTAAGATTTCTCACTAAATAACTGCTGGTTGGTGGATCAGATACACGCTGAACCAAACACTGACTCATAACACTGTTAATTCATCGCCTATCGTGTGTGTGACGGTATTTGAGGAGTTTCTACCCAGTTTGCTGCTTCCTGTTTGGTGCTGGACAGATATAAGCGCAGACGGTAAGAAAAAGGTTGTTTGACAGTGAGGCAGTGTTGTAGTCAAGACCAAGACCAAGACCAAGGCAAGACCCAGTCAAGACCAAGACCAAGCAAAAATGAAACTTAGGAACAACAATTTGTCCCCACATGCCCTGTCCCCTCAATTTCTCACAGTCAACACTGCATTAGCTAGCGTTACATATTCAGACTTTATGACCACTTCAAAGGTAACGTAGGGAGTCACCACTTTTTTTCGTCTCTCTTGTTTACCATGCTGGTAAATCTGAATGAATTATACTTTGGTGCTCATGGTTTCCGTAAAATGAACTGAACGATTGTGGAGAATATAACCGATCCAACGATGTGTAGCATGTCCATATTGACAAAAGTTTAAAGATTTATATTTGTATGCGCAATATAAGTAACTTTGAACTAGCTCAAGCGGGCGACCCAAAGAACTTCTATTAAAACCAGATCCAACATCTAATTGAGACCTGCATTTATTTGTCAAAACGTGTAGCCACAGCCAGCCATTAAAACAGATCGGAGTCTAATTTGGGCTTGGCTTTTAATTGAAGTTTGACAGTAGATAGTTAATATCTATAGCTAATATTTGCTAAATCTCTTTGGGTGAGGGGTGAAGAGATTTCTGAAGAGTCTTGAGAGTTTGGCAGATTGCTAACATTAGCTAGCTAGCTTTGCTAGCGTCACTTACACTTAGCTCACCTTTCTTTATACTTCTTTTCAAAGCGCAGATAAAAGTTTGACATGGTCAATCCTTCATTATCGGACCATTATTTAATAACTTTTGAAGTCCTATTACTGGACTGCACGCCATTAAGGCAAAAACTCCTACTCTAGATGTCTATCTGATAGTGCTGTAGCTAAATTTAAGGAAGCGAGTCTATCTGCATTTCATTCGGTTCTATGTCTCAGTATAACAGAGGACTATCCTATGCTAATTTCAGCCACTCCCAAATTGACCATCTTGTTGATAGTGCTGCAGGTCACTGCAAATGACACTCGATTCTATCGCCCCTCTAAAAAAGAAGATAATGAAACAAAGAAGGTTAGCTCTATGGTATGACCCCCAAACCCGCAAATTAAAGCAAACATCATGAAAACTTGAATGGAAATAGTGTTCCAACAAGCTAGAAGAATCTTGTTTAGCCTGGCAAGATAGTCTTAAAACATATAGCAAAGCCCTCCGCAATGCCAGAGCAGAGTACTACTCATCATGTCATCACTCATCACTCATCTATGGATCACTCACCACTCATCTATGGATCGATCTCAGTTTGTACATGTTAATGTCCTCCGTGCACACCAAAGTTAGTCACAGAGTTCCACAAGGTTCTGTGCTTGGACCGATTCTATTCACCTTATATATGCTTCCTTTAGGCAACATTATTAGGAAACACTCCATAAACTTTCATTGTTATGCGGATGATATCCAATTATAGCTATCGATCAAGCCTTGGAACCTTGGAGTTATCTTTTCACTCCCACATGAAACAAACTTGAAGGACTGCCTTCTTTCACCTACATAACATTGCAAAAATCAGGCTGTGTCAAAATGATGCCAAAAAACTAGTTCTGAACCATCCCTTAGTTATGCTGCTATAGGCCTAGACTGCTGGGAGACTTCCCATGATGCACTGACCTCCTCTCTCCTCCTCTCCCTCTCCATCTGCATTTTCATCCCATTAATGCATATTACTAACTCGACATCTTCTCTCTCCCTTTTGTGCTTTCTCATCTCTCTCTTCTCTCTTTCTGTCGCTTTCAGCAAGTATTTCTGCCTCCAGAGCTGCCAAGTCTGGATCGGTGATTGTGGGCCATCTGCTGCCCTGTGTTCAACAACTGCTACTACAGTTGTTATTATTGGTCTTATTACTATTATTATCATCTTGTAAAGTAAATAAAGTAAATCAGACAATGCAATGGTCTTGAAAGAAAATCCTGAGTCTTCTTTGTATGAGACCAAGACAAGACCGAGTAAAAATGTGGTCGACTCCGAGACAAGACTGAGACCTTCAAAAAGTGGTCTCAAGACCAGTCTTGAGAGGTGGCAGTTCCGATAGGTACCCAGGCCAAATAGATAATACACACATATACGCCCTACCATTTGTTACTAGTAGTTGGCGTGTCTGATGATTTTCGGCCTACACATGGAGGGTAGAAGGCCTGATTGCACACCAGATGATATATATTGTTAAAAATATATTGCCATTTTCTAATATTTTCACAAGAAGCATTGACTATGTCTCTTTTGATAGCTTTGTCAACTTCACTAAACAAACTTTGCAGAGCCCTCCACTCACACCACTGGATAAAGATGTTTTAAACTATGAGGTACATTTTTGTAAAGTGAGAAGGTATGGTAATCTCCATTTTTTATGCCCTCTGGTCGCAATTACCCTCTCTCTATGTTCATAAACGCTGAGAAAAATGTATTCATCTGATGGCCTAATGAAACGATCAGCTTCAATACGATATATTTCCAGACCTGTAGCGCTGGCCTATTGCGACACATAAAGTGTCTCAGGATAACCAGGCTGGTCAAGGTCTCAGCAGACTCGAGGAATGACAAGGTTGTTGGCCTAGACCTACTTGCCAATGATGTGGCATTTTGTGTGTTCTCAAGTGCTCATCATTCAATGCGAGTCCTATGCTCTTTAATATTACTGCTCAATATTTAGATTGATATGCATTTTAAAATATATCTTTTGTTTATTATTCAGCCATTTATTTTGTCCTACTACTGTACCACTAGTGGTACAAACTTTGTTTCGTCAAATCGCACATATTTTTCATGAGATGTATTACTTTTCTTTATTTTCAGTGATTTACACTTTATAATGGGAAGTCTATGGGAGCAATGTTTGAAAGCTTAAATCTAAAAAACTACAAGTGCTAAAGCATTCATGTTTTATGGACAGTTGCTCCAATTGCCTCAGTTTGTGAGAAGGTATATGAAACCCATGTATACCCAGTGATGTCTTCAGAAAGTCACTGCTTCTGGATATAAAATGGTCTAGGGTTCAAACCCTCATGCTGCCAAGTCATGCTTGTCAACAATGTGGTTATTCATGCGGGTTGTGTGTTTTCAAGTGCTCATTAAATGCAAGTCCTGTGTGCTTTAATATTATTGTTTAATACTTAGATTGATTTTTAAAAATAGTAATCTTTTGCTGTTTACTAACAGAGTATCTGGATAGCCAACTGGTTTAAGAGCTTGCCAGTTCTGTGCCCCTTTTAGATCCAGAGGTTGGGGGTTAGAACCCAGGTGCTGGCAATATGTTAATTACAGATTCTCTCTTAATTTAAAAACTTGGAAAACCTCCTGCCACTAATAATGCTCAAATATCTGACCTAACAGCTTTTTTTTTTATTTAGCACATTTTTTAATCAACAAAATGTGAATTTGTGCTGTATGTGTCTAAGATCCTCTGCTGGCTCTGTGGTTAAGCCCTGGTAATGGTCAATTTTCCCTGTTGGATATCAAGGTACTGGGTTTGATACTGCCTGCAGTCTTCCATATTGTTACGAACAGACCAACCGGAGACAATGGTAAGGATACAGAGTTTATTATATACACAGCAGGAATATGGTGGAGAGAAGATACTGTCCTTTTCCTTACTGATGGTAGTGGTGTGTGGCCACAGGGGCGCCACACACCGAAGACGGGGAACACACAGGAGCTCCGGACACAGGAGACAGACGGGAGCCAGGGTTAGGAGCGGCACACTCTGGTGAGACGAGACGGACTAGAGCCAGGAGTTTGAGTGGCACGATGTGGATACTGCTGACCGATTGAAGCTGGGGTTCGGAGTTCTTGGGGGTTAATTCCAATAATCGTTGTGGTGAGTCCGTGATGCATATACTTGAAGACAGCTATGATCTGTTCTTAGTATAAACGAGACCGGACAATGACTGAAGTGAGGAGCTGTGTATATATAGGGAGTAGATGGGCTGATTATGTGCAGGTGTGCTATGGGTGACAGGTGCTGGGAATCAATAATCAGGTGAGGGAGTGCAGAGTGAAGGGGAGCCAGAAGTGCGAAGTGACGGGGAGCCTGGCGTGTCTGTAACAGTACCCCCCTCTCCACGGCCAGCTCCCGAGGGCCGAAAAGACCCCCCCCTTTCCCCCGACACTGCAGCCTGTCCCTAGGGGCCAAGCCGATCCGGGGAGCTGATCGGAGTCCGGTGTGTCGGGTGGCCGACCTGGAGCCTGGAGAAGGGTTGAGCTGGTCACACAGGGCGGTCGATCAGGAGCTTGGGCCGAACTGGAGACAGACGCGACCTCGGGCGGACGACTAGGAACTTGGAGACGGCGGGAGGCCGTCGCGGACTCGGGCGGACGACCAGGAGCTTGGAGACGGCGGGAGGCCGTCGCGGACTCGGGCGGACGACCAGGAGCTTGGAGACGGCGGGAGACCGTCGCGGACTCGGGCGGACGACCAGGAGCTTGGAGACGGCGAGAGGCCGGAACGGAGACTGGAGAGGAGACCTCCGGGCTGGAGGCCGGAACCGAGACTGGAGAGGCGACCTCCGGGCTGGAGGCCGGAACCGAGACTGGAGAGGCGACCTCGGGCGGTCGACCAGGAGCTTGGAGACGGCGAGAGGCCGGAACGGAGACTGGAGAGGAGACCTCCGGGCTGGAGGCCGGAACCGAGACTGGAGAGGCGACCTCCGGGCTGGAGGCCGGAACCGAGACTGGAGAGGCGACCTCCGGGCTGGAGGCCGGAACCGAGACTGGAGAGGCGACCTCGGGCGGTCGACCAGGAGCTTGGAGACGGCGAGAGACCGGAACGGAGACTGGAGAGGAGACCTCCGGGCTGGAGGCCGGAACGGAGACTGGAGAGGCGACCTCGGGCGGTCGACCAGGAGTTTGGAGACGGCGAGAGGCCGGAACGGAGACTGGAGAGGAGACCTCCGGGCTGGAGGCCGGAACGGAGACTGGAGAGAGACCTCCGGGCTGGAGGCCGGAGCGGAGACTGGAGAGGCGACCTCCGGGCTGGAGGCCGGAACCGAGACTGGAGGCGACCTCGGGCTGGAGGCGACCTCCGGGCTGGAGGCGGAACCGAGACTGGAGAGGCGACCTCCGGGCTGGAGGCCGGAACCGAGACTGGAGGCGACCTCGGGCGGTCGACCAGGAGCTTGAGAGGCGAGAGGCCGGAACGGAGACTGGAGGCGACCTCGGGCTGGAGGCGGAACGGAGACTGGAGAGGAGACCTCCGGGCTGGAGGCCGGAACCGAGACTGGAGAGGCGGCCTCCGGACTGGACGCCGGAGCGGACTCTGGCAGGCTGCCGGCCTCCGGACTGGAATCCGGAGCGGACTCTGGCAGGCTGCACACCTCCGGACTGGAATCCGGAGCGGACTCTGGCAGGCTGCACACCTCGGACTGGAACGGAGCGGACTCTGGCAGGCTGCACACCTCCGGACTGGAATCCGGAGCGGACTCTGGCAGGCTGCACACCTCCGGACTGGAATCCGGAGCGGACTCTGGCAGGCTGCACACCTCCGGACTGGAATCCGGAGCGGACTCTGGAAGGCTGCACACCTCCGGACTGGAATCCGGAGCGGACTCTGGAAGGCTGCACACCTCCGGACTGGAATCCAGGCGGACTCTGGAAGGCTGCACACCTCGGACTGGAATCGGGCGGACTCTGGCAGGCTGCACACCTCCGGACTGGAATCAGGCGGACTCTGGCAGGCTGCCGGCCTCCGGGCTGGAAACCGGCGGAGCCTGGGGACACTGGCGACTGGCGGACCTCCGGGCTGGAAACCGGAGGCGGAGCCGGGGGACCCTGGCGACTGGCGGACCTCCGGGCTGGAAACCGGGCGGAGCCCGGGGACACTGGCGACTGGCGGACCTCCGGGCTGGAAACCGGAGGCGGAGCCTGGGGACACTGGCGACTGGCGGACCTCCGGGCTGGAGACAGGCAGCGAGCTGGGACCCTCTGGAGACAGGCGGCGAGGCTGGGACCCTCTGGAGACAGACGGCGAAGGCTGGGACCCTCTGGAGACAGACGGCGAAGGCTGCTCCTCAGGGCTGGAGGCAGGCGGCGGCGGCGGCGGCTGCGTCTCAGGGCTGGAGGCAGGCGGCGGCTGCGTCTCAGGGCTGGAGGCAGGCGGCGGCTGCGTCTCAGGGCTAGAGGCAGGCGGCGGCGGCGGCGGCTGGCAAGCAGGTTGGGGATTCGTGGATGACCATAGGTTCGGCGGACCAATCTCCTGGCAGAATCTCGCCAGGAAGAGGTCCAGGGAATGGAGGACTGCCTCTTCCTGAACCGCCAGGGATCCAGCCCAGCGCAACGCCGGACCGGCTAGCCGAAGCACCAAGAAGGCTACCTGTGTCCGCTCAGAAGAGAACTGGCCAGGGTTCAACAAGAACGCGAAGAAGCATTTCGCGAGGAACTCCTCGCAATCCTCCACCCTACCGGAGAAAATCCCCGACTGTAGAAACTCGTCTACCGCTATAAAGGGACTAGGGAGGCTGAGGACATATTGTTTGGCCACCTCACCCAGGTGTAGGAGGGCAGTTTTGGCCGTCATCCTTGTTTCTTTTTTTTTTTTTTTGTGGTCCGGTCTTCTGTTACGAACAGACCAACCGGAGACAATGGTAAGGATACAGAGTTTATTATATACACAGCAGGAATATGGTGGAGAGAAGATACTGTCCTTTTCCTTACTGATGGTAGTGGTGTGTGGCCACAGGGGCGCCACACACCGAAGACGGGGAACACACAGGAGCTCCGGACACAGGAGACAGACGGGAGCCAGGGTTAGGAGCGGCACACTCTGGTGAGACGAGACGGACTAGAGCCAGGAGTTTGAGTGGCACGATGTGGATACTGCTGACCGATTGAAGCTGGGGTTCGGAGTTCTTGGGGGTTAATTCCAATAATCGTTGTGGTGAGTCCGTGATGCATATACTTGAAGACAGCTATGATCTGTTCTTAGTATAAACGAGACCGGACAATGACTGAAGTGAGGAGCTGTGTATATATAGGGAGTAGATGGGCTGATTATGTGCAGGTGTGCTATGGGTGACAGGTGCTGGGAATCAATAATCAGGTGAGGGAGTGCAGAGTGAAGGGGAGCCAGAAGTGCGAAGTGACGGGGAGCCTGGCGTGTCTGTAACACATATATTATTGCTATTAAAGTTGTTTTATACTATATGTTTATCATGTACCATCATTCAATGCAACTCCCTCACTCTTCAATATTATTATTTAGCGTATAGATTGATATGCATTTTAAAAAAAATAGTCATCTTATGCTGTCTACTAACAGTGTGTCTCAATTGTACAGTGGTTTAAGATATTGCCACTTGTGTGCCCCTGTCAGATTCCAAATCTGTGAGTTCAAATCATCCATGGTAGTCAAATTAAAGTGAAGTTGTACAAATGGCAACGCTGAAGAAGTCTGTAGCATTTGATGTACTTTTACCTGTAGGGGGCACTAAAGGATTTGAAAAATTGCTGCTTGAGCAGCAGCTTGCAGCCGTAGCAGCGGTAGTAGGTGGACCTAACAGCTTCCAGCTCTCACGCAATTTTTCCAGAAATTGCCCATTCTAGTCTAGTCTAGTCTATTATTCTTCCGTATGTTTTTGGCTTTGTAACTACTTCTGCATACTTTCAGCTAAAGAAACCATTCAACTATCAAAATGGTCAGCTCTTTAAGGACAAGTGTGCTTAAACTTTTTTCTACCTTTTATACTTTTTAAAATATTAAGCTTTTTTTTAAATTTTATAATGTAAGTCAATGGAGCAATCCTCAAATCCTCTTCAAACATACTCATCTTTGAAGTGTAACTAGTTCTGCATACTTTCAGCTACAGACGTCATTTGAACTTTAAACTGGTCACAAGACTTTTAACTATTAAACAGTTGTTAAATGATCACGGTTTAAGATTTAAGCTTTTTTCAGTCCTTTTCTGAGTTTGTAATGGGTGTGTATTGGGCGGAATGTTCTGCGGGGCCGTTATAATGTTAAAAAATTCTGTTCAACTTGCTCTCATGCCCACAATTTTCACTCTTCATACATAATTCATACATCATTTAGTAGACAACCTTGGCCTGATTCAGATAATGTAGCTATTTAAGCCATAGGACATACAGTATTTGAATTATCTGCCTCAAAGCACCAAGAGAACCCTTCAACTGTCTCATTGACTGTAATGTTATTTTACCTCTCAGTCTCAGGCAAAAACACAAATGTGCCGACCTTTGAAACTGTGATTTCTTGGTTATTTTTAACTTTATCCACACAAATTTCACATGTAAATGTTCATCAAAGCCTTGTGGTGCCGATGGTGCAAATATGAACTACAGTTTAAGCTTCATTGTGTCTTTTTTGAAGGGAACTTTTACAGGGCTCTCTCTGTCTCGGAGCACTTTCAGGCTACACAAAGTTCAGTCTGTCTGTCTGTCTGTCTGGCAATCACTTAATCTCTGTCTGTCTGTCTGTCACTTACTCTGTCTGTCTGTCTGTCTGTCTGTCTGTCAATCATTCACTTACTCTGTCTGTCTGTCACTATCTGTCTGTCTGTCTTTCTATCTGTCTGTCTGTCAATCACTTACTCTCTGTCTGTCTGTCTGTCTGTCTGTCTGTGTGGTTGTCTGTCTGTCTGTCAATCACTTACTCTCTGTCTGTCTGTCACTTTCTCTGTCTTTCTGTCTGTCTATCTGTCTATCTGTCTGTCACTTTCAATCTTCTGTCAGTCTGTCCTTCACTTTCTCTCTCTCTGTCTTTCTGTCAAACCTACTGTCTGTCTGTCAGTCTTTCACTTACTCTCTTTATGTCTGTAACTTACTCAGTCAGTCTATCTGTCTGACACTTACTCTTTGTCTGTCTGTCTGTCAGTCACTTACTCTCTCTGCCTGTCTGTCTGTCTGTCACTTACTCTCTGTCTGTCCCTCTGTCTGTCACTTACTTGGTGTCTGTCTGTCTGTCAATCATTTACTCTCTGTCTATCTGTCTGTCACTTACTCTGTGTCTGTTTGTTTATCTGTCACTTACTGTCTGTCTGTCTGTCACTTTCTCTGTCAGTCACCTGCTCTCTGTCTTTCTCTCTGTCTGTCTGTCACTTACTGTCTGTCTGTCTGTCTGTCTGTCTGTCTCTATGTCACTTACTCTCTGTCTTTCTATCACCTACTCTCGATCTGTCTTTCTGTCTTTCTGTCTTCCACTTGCTCTCTGTATAACTGTCACTTACTCTGTGTCGCTGTCTGTCTGTCTGTCACTTACTCTGTCTGTCTTTCTTTTCATCACTGTCTGTCAGTGACTTATTTGCTGTCTGTCTGTCTGTCTTTCATTTACTCTCTGTCTGTCACTTACTCTGTCTTTCTGTCTGTCTGTCTATCACTTACTCTCTGTCTGTCTGTCACTAACTCATTCTGTCTGTCTGCCACTTATGCTCTATCTGTCACTTACTCTGTGTCACTGTCTGTCTTTCTATCACTGTCGGTCAGTGACTTATTCTCGGTCTGACTGTCAGTATTTCACTTACTCTGTCTGTCAGTTCCTTACTCTCTTTCTGTCTGTCTGTCTGTTTTTCTGTCTGTCGGTCTGTCTGTCAATAACTTACTCTTTGTCTGTCTGTCTTATTCTGTGTCACTGTCTGTTTGTCTGCAAGTCACCTACTCTCTCTCTGTCTTTCTATCTGTTTTTCTGTCCATCAATTACTTACTCTCTGTCTATATGTCTGTACTCTGTGTCACTGTCTGTCTGTCAATCACCTACGCTCTGTTTGTCTGTCACTTTCTTTGTGTCACTGTCTGTCTGTCTGTCTGTCACTTACTCTGTCTTTCTGTCTGTCTTCAAGTCACCTACTCTCTGTCTGTATGTCTGTGTGGTTGTCTGTCAGTCTGTCTGTCACTTACTCTCTATCTGTCACTTACTCGGCCTGTCTGTCTGCCTGGCTGTCTGTCTGTAGATCAATCACTTACTCTCTTTCTCTCTGTCTGTCACTTACTCTCTGTCTATCTGTCTGTTTGTCTGTCTGTAGATCAATCACCTAGTCTCTGTCTGTCTGTCACTTACTCTGTGTCACTGTCTGTCTATCTGTCTGTCTGTCACTTACTCTGTGTCTGTCTATCTGTCTGTGTGTTTGTATGTCTATCTGTCTGTCACTTATTCTGTGTCACTGTCTGTCTATCTGTCTGTCTTTCTGTCACTTTCTCTGTGTCAGTGTCTGTCTGTCTGTCACTTACTGTCACTTTCTGTCTGTCTGTCTTCTGACTTTCTGTCACTTAGTCTCTGTCTGTCTGTCTTTCACTTACTCTATGTCTGTCTATGTGTCTTTCTGTCAATCACTTACTCTCTGTCTGTCTGTCTGTCACTTACTCTCTGTCTGTCTGTCAGTCTGTCTTTCACTTACTCTGTCTGTCACTTACTCTCTGTCTCTCTGTCTGTCTATAAGTCACCTACTCGCTGTCTGTCTTTGTGTCCATCGGTCCATCTCTCAATCACTTACTCTCTGTCTGTCTGGCTGTCAGTCTGTCTTTCACTTACTCTCTTTCTGTCTGTCTGCCACTTACTCTCTTTCTGTCACTCTGTCTGTCTGTCTGTCACTTACTCTGTCTTTCTATCTGTCTGTAAGTCACCAACTGTCTGTCTGTCTTTCTGTCTGTCTGTCTGTCTGTCAATCACTTACTCTCAGTCTGTCTGTCTGTCAGTCTGTCTTTCACTTACTCTCTTTCTGTCTGTCTGCCACTTACTCTTTCTTTCTGTCTGTCTGCAAGTCACCTACTCTCTGTCTGTCTGTCTGTCTGTCTATCTGTCTGTCTGTGTGTTTGTCTGTCTATCTGTCTGTAACTTACTCTGTGTCACTGTCTGTGTATCTGTCTGTCTGTCACTTACTGTGTCACTCTCTGTCTCTCTGTCTGTCACTTACTCTGTCTGTCTGTCTGTCTGTCTGTCTGTCTGTCTGGCAATCACTTACTCTCTGTCTGTCTGTCACTTACTCTGTGTCACGGTCTGTCTATCTCTCTACCTGTCTGTCACTTTCTCTGTGTCACTGTCTGCCTGTCTGTCATTTACTCTCTGTCTGTCAGTCTGTCTTTCACTTACTCTCTTTCTGTCTGTCTGCAAGTCACCTACTCTCTGTCTGTCTTTTTGTCCTGTCTGTTTTTCTGTCTGTCCGTCACTTACTCTCTGTCTGTGTGTTTGTCTGTCTGTAACTTACTCTGTGTCACTGTCTGTCTATCTGTCTGTCTGTCATTTACTCTGTGTCACTGTCTGTCTGTCAATCACTTACTCTCTTTCTGTCTGTCACTTTCTCTGTGTCACTGTCTGTCTGTCTTTCACTTACTCTCTTTCTGTCTGTCTGCAAGTCACCTACTCTCTTTCTGTCTTTCTGTCTGTCTGTCTGTAACTTATTCTGTGTCACTGTCTGTATATCTGTCTGTCACTTTCTCTGTTTCACTGTCTGTCTGTCTGTCTGTCTGTCTGTCTGTAACTTACTCTCTTTCTATGTGTCTGGCAATCACCCCAACGATGAGCAAAAGCTGTACACAGAAGCACGCAAGAGCTTGAGGATAAGTGTTTTTTACACCATAAGCAGAAATTGTCTTTGTAGAGACTTATACAAATAATCATTTGTATAATTGTGTACTACAGTATAAGACAATCCTTGGAGTTGGGGAGGGGGAGTGTAAGTGTGCATTAGCAAAACACTCACACTATTATTTACTTAATTTTTTATTACTGTGCTTGGTTCACAGTTTATGCTTATACATTCTTATTCTACCTAAATTTTGCAATGCTATGGTTTTGAACTGTTTAACCAATCAATGCCTACTACTTCCAGTACTACTGTTACAACTCCTACTACTGCCATTACAGTATTAGTTTTGCTGCTACTACTACAATTACTGTCACTAGTACAGAACTACTCTTACAACTATTACTCTGTCAACCACTTCAACTAATTGCTGAAGCTTTGAATAATGAAATACTGAAAACATTTGAAGCCTTTCTAATAAAATCATCTTTTAATACTGAAGCATGCACACAAATTACTTAAGAAAATATAACCTTTTCCAGTTGATAATAGTAATTATGAGCAGGATCTTGTAACTTTGCTGACCCAAAATAGATGCTGCAAAGTAATATCACATCTTTGTCTGGTTTTGTCCAATTGTATTCAGCTATTTTGACATTGTCTCATTTTGAATTTCCCCAGATGGAACTGCTGAGGATGAGGATGCACTTTCTCTCCCAGAAGTGATGCAATGGTTGACTGGACAGGCACACAGGCACCTACTTTTTTCAGAGAGAGAAACTTTTAAGATCACTGTCAACTTCTACCACACGTGTGGAACGGAAGCCAAACCACAAAATTTGTTATCCACGTGTTAGCGCATGCACACACACCATCACATTTCCCACTGCACATTGTGTGAATTACTTTGAATTCAAGAAAAATATGGTAACAGCAATCAAATGCCGTCTTAAAGGGTATTTGCATTACCCAAAATGTTTTCATTATGTGGTGTTCGCTAAAATAATGTTAAGGTGTAAGAAAAGAATTCATAACTTTGATTAGTTTTGTTGTGCAGTGTTAAAAGTTAAGAGTACGTTTACACATGTTCATGTCTTCTTAATGTTAATGTAGAATATTTGTCACTGTTAAAATTTGTCTTTTGCTATACATTTGTAGTTATTAGCTACACAATTTATGACTCCAGTCAAGTAAATAGGACCAATATTTTCCTACCTTCCCCCTTTTTTCACGATACTTCCTGCCAAATTTCACACTTATATGACTATTTATGCAGTTAATGCATAACTGCAGCTTAATATTTGAATTTACATGATTTTGCTAGCAGGGGGTTTCGCTCCCCTGAGAGTCTGAGAGTAAACAGACTCCAAATTGGTTGTGCTCATTATCAACTTGTGATGACCCAAAGTTTAGGCTAACAGAAAATACTAGTGGGAAAAAAGGAAGCAGAAACCATCCTGAGGGTTGGTCATGGCTCCTTGCCTATTCCACATAGTGTCTGGACTACCTTAGACAATCATCATTTTCATAGGTTTCATAGCATCAAAGGGGAATATTTTAGTGGAAACGTGTATAAGACAGAACTTTAAGGAGATTACAGTGCTTTGCAAATTAATTCAAGTGTACCTCTACATCTGGCTCAGCCACAGGTGTTTGGAGCATCCCAATTTGCCACAGCTGCTCTGGAGAGAGGTTTCCTTCAGTTCTGATAGGATGCCTATTCCAGCTACCCAGGAAGCACTGCAGGTCAGACTTCAGCCGTGGGAGAAACACATAATGCACACAAAGGAGGTGCATCTTGTCTAAGAGGTCAATCAGTTGTTGTTCTTCCATTGTATGTAGAACATCACAGTATCTACAGGTGACAGCTGACCACACATCACACCAAAGCCTATTCTAAGAATTTATAGAAAAAAATACATAAAAAAATAACACATACTGCATAAGCATGTCTAGAACAATTCAAGGAAAGTGCTCATGTGTGGTTCTGCTCTAACTGATAGTAGTGGCTTTGACCTTTGATTGTGGACACCAGCAATGAAGCTACCACATTCAGTTCCTTGTACAGAGAACATGCATCATGCAATGTCCACATTTTCCACCCCCTGGTCACCACGTACTCGTACACGTAAAATAATTTAAGCAGTCATCGTGCATTGTGCGGGGACAGGGCCCAGGGGATTAGCCAATAGTGAAGCCCACTAGAGGGCATAGCCCATATTACATAGAACAAAGAATAACGGCCTGTTAGCAGTACTTTGATGTACTTCCTACCTTGAGGGCCATCCATGTTTGTGGACACCATCCAAGAAGAAGGAGAATGCAGTTGAGGCTTTGTTGTTGGCAGTAGCATCAAGATATAGGATCTATGTAAAAAGGATTGGGGAGACAGAATTCTATATCATTAAGTCTCATCACTGTGACACATTTGTTTTTAGTTTCTTTTGTCAAGAGTGGACTTTGACATACCCTTCTTGAGAAACCGTCAATCCCACCAAATATCACAATATTAAATCTGAGGAGAAGAAAGTACATACAAAATTTTTCAGACATGATTGGCAAAGGACAAAAGAACAAAAAAAATATGCAGAGTGTTGACACAGAGCATGAGGGCTCACTGAATGGGTTGATGAGGATGAAAATTATGTAAATCATATGCTATGGCCTTCAGTCACCAGATTACAACCCAGCTAAACATCTATGGGAGATTTTGTACCTATGTGTGAGACAGCCCTCTCCTCCACAATCATCAAAACACCAAATGAGGGAATATCTTTTGGAAGAATGGTGTTCATTCCTCCAGTAGAGACTTTGCTAAGGAGCATTGAAGCTGTTCAACACCTTATGAACATACTTTTTGTTGGTTAATTCTTCACCCCTCTGTTTTGTTATTCTTCAGGATTAACTGTATTCATGGGGAATCTTGACAATATGACAGTTTAGCTTCCAGCTTTTCAATGTATTGAAAGCAATGTATTTCAGCTCTTAGCTTCTTTAGGTAGTGCAGTTCAGCTTCCAATTCCAGCAATTAATTTGACATTTCTGCATTTTCAGCAGTGCTTTACAATTTATTCTTCTTCTGTCAGTTTTCGGTCGGAAACTGCTGTATCTTGCAGCTACAGAAACATTTCAAATGTAAAAATGTTCTGCTCTTTAAGGACATTTATGTTTTTATTAAACTTTTCAACTTAACTTTTCCAACTCGCAATTCAACCAGTTTTACATTTCAGCTTCCATGTTTTTGAGCAGTCTAGCACAATACGTTTGAGCTTTCATATTTTTCAGGCAAATTCATTTCAAATTTCTGCATTTTCAGGAATGCTTTGCTTTTTATTTCAGCTGTCAGCATTCGCATGCATTTTCTACAGGAAAGGCAATTTTTCTAGTTAGGGATACAGTTTCATTAGTGTAAATCCTTGCTTCAACTCTAATGACACATTGCCAAGAATATTTTTAACTGGTCTCTTGTTGACTTAACCTTAAAATCAATTAATTAAACATGCCTAATGTTACTTAATGTTATGTATTAGTCTATTATGATGTATTATGTAGCCTTACTCTGTCCTCACTCCACTTGTCATAGCCTCTATGATGTGTTTAGCCTCTTTAAATAGCCAATGAAACGGGAAATGTAAATATGCATCTACATAACAAATTAATTGATTTGATTATAAGTTAATTACAAATCCAACCCGCTAAAAGGGATGGAAGAGATCTCCACATCGTGTTCCTGGACCTCGCCAACACTTTTGGCTCAGTTCCTCACAACCTTCTTTGGACAGCATTCAACTACATCACTACCCTTGTCAAAACCTACTTCCAGGACGTGTAGCTATGCCTGACGACAGCAGAGTACACCACAGCAAGGCAACGTCTGGAAGTAGGCATCATAGCAGGATGCACCATCTCACCGCTAGCCTTCACCATGGGCATGGAGGTTGTCATCAGAGCATCACAGTGAGTGGTGGGAGGAGAACAGCTAAAACCTGGCCTGCGGCTCCCTCCCATCAGAGCATACATGGATGACATGACCACACTCACTACAACCAAGGCATGCACAATGCGACTGCTGAGAAAGCTGCAGGAGAACATCAAGTGGGCCCAGATGAAAAAAAAGCAGATCAAGTCCAGGAGCATATCAATCATCAATGGGAATAAGACGGATCAATGGGAAGCTGTCAGCTTCCACATTGGTGATGAGCCCATACCAACTGTGAGTGAGAAGGCAATCAAAAGCCTGGGATGCTGGTACAATGCAACCCACAAAGACACAGACCAAGTGGACCAGCTTAGGCAGAACACCACCAATGGCCTAGAGAGTATTGACATGGCCATGCTTCCTGGGAGGTTGAAGCTCTGGTGCCTTCAACTTGGTCTCCTACCCCAGCTGATGTGGCCATTGACCATCTACGAGGCCTCAATATCAAAGGTCGACAAGCTGGAGAGGATGATCAGCTCATTCGCCAGAAAGTGGCTAGGCCTACCCAGGTGCCTTAGCAACATAGGGCTCTATGGAAAAGGCATCCTGAAACGTCCCGTCTCTCAGAAGAGTTCAAGTGCACCAAAGTAAGGCTGGAGATGACATTGTCAGAATCCCGTGACCCATGTGTAACCCAGACTGCTCCCACCCTGGCAACTGGGAGGAAGTGGACCCTATCAGCAGCTTCACAGCAGGCAAAGTAAGCCCACAAGCACAGGGATATTGTTGGCCATCTGCAACAAGGGAGAGGAGGCCTCAGCCTTGGAGAGAGCAAACCATCCTGGTACAAGGTAACACTATCTCAGTGACGAGGTCTCGTGGTCGAGGAGGTGCACCGGCAAGAGCAGGCAGCGAGGTGCACACAGGACGTTTCTCAAGCAGAGCAAGGGCAGTGGATGAGATAGGAGGGAGTTGAGAAGAGAAAGTTCTCTTGGAAGGAATTGTGGGACATAGAAGCATTTCAAACCAGCTTTATTATACAAGCTTGGAAGCATTATACCTGTTGGCACAATCAAGTGCGGAAAGAAGAGAAACAGATGGAGTGAAAATGACTCAAAGACTTAACTCTTAAACAAATAAAGTTTTAGTAGTGTTCCTAAACTGCTGTTACCAGATTAAAGCAGCCTGCTCCACTCTGCTGCAGGACCTGAGTCCTAATAAGGATTGTAATGAACTTTAAAATCAATCAACATCTGGCAGACGCTCACACCATGTTGCTATCACAACCGGACATCATCGGCCTGATTATGGAAGAAGAGGGCTGAAGTCACCCTGTGGGACTGTCATTATTCATTTGTCGTGATTCATCGCTGTGTTCATATCATTCATTCATGGTTGCATTTATACGTTCATTTGTATGTCTAGTAGTTATTAGTTTGTTTGTGTAGTCTAGTAGTTATAGTTGTGTGTGTAGTTAGTAGTTAAATAAACAACTTTGGTTATTGTGTTTGTGTGTATGAAATATTCTGGTCACTGTCCCAAGACAAGAACTCTGTAGCAACTTCCGATCGAGACTAAATTGATTATTAATTAAACTGATTTTTAATTAATGAATTACATTACATTTCATTTATTAATTATTATAAACGTCTATCAAGATTTGCCCCCTTGAAAAATGAATACAACATAAGTTAGATTCTGTTATTTAATATGAATGCTGATTTTATTCTGAGAGCCAGAAGTGAGTGTAAACCTGCTCCTTCCTCATACCAAAATTAAGGTAATTCGCCATGATCAGGTTAATGCATTTAAACCTTTAATCTGCTACAGTGTAGTGCAATACATTTGAGCTTTCAGATTTTTCAGGCAAATTTATTTCAGATTTCTGCATTTTCGGCAATGTTGTATGGTGTCAAGCAGGTTAGTAACGGGATTGGACCCAGATGCAGACTGGTAAAGTTTAATGATTTAATAATGGATATAAGCCTTACACGGATTGTCAGGCAGGCAGAGAGCAAACCAGGAAAGGCAGTCCAACAAAGGCAAACAATTTCCGAGATAGGAGTAGGCAAAGTCCAAAATCCAAAATTCATGCAAGGTCCAAGAGAAACAGAAGATAATCCAATAGAACACACAGGTAACCAAGGCCTGGACACCTGACAAAAGACAAAGATGAATTGACATAGAGCAAAGGAAGCACACAGACTTAAATACACTCAGATGAGGGGAGACAACGAGACACAGGTGAAAATGATCAGGGCAGAGCAAACAATCAAAACTGGCGGGAAAGGCAAACAAAGACAGGAAGCAAAACTACAAGACACAAGAGGGAAGGAGAATATTTAAAAATAAAACAGAAAACAAATATAAACCATGACAGTGCCCCACCCTCAAGGGATGGCTCCCAGAGGGTCTCTGGCAGCTCTCTGGATGCTGGCGGAGAAGACAGAAACCCTCTGGAGGCTGGCAACGAAGGTGAAATCCCTTTAGAGGTCGGACCGGATGCCGGCGGCGAAGACGGAAACCCTCTGGAGCCCGGCAGTGAAGGCAGAACCCCTCTGGAGGCCAGCAACATGGCTGGAGATCAAGACCAGGGTCTTACAACTGGAGATCTGAGCAGGAGTCCAGCAACTGGGCAGCAGGACTGGAGGCCAACGACAGAAGGCACAGCACATGAACTTTTATTTTCCTAGGACAGTCTTAAGATTCAATTTTTTTGATCGTTTTTCTGATCGTTTTTTCCCCATAATGTTCCTGTACCTGCAGAAGGAAGACACGGACTGACCGTTTTCTTCACGGAGAGCAAGACTGCTGCTGATGTCAACCACTGCTTCCCTTTGCTGCCACTCGAAGGAACAGTTTTGCCATTGGAGCTGCCAATAGTGTCGACCCAGCTCCATCAGTATCCGAGCTAGAGAGGATAACCCAAACAGACTGACGCATACAATCACTAACCAAGAGCGATTTTCAAGTAAGAGGCTTGTGTCTGGGCAGAGATAGATTTTGTGTGTTATTTCATCTAAGCTTCATTGTTGTAAATTGTGCTATGCTTATTTTGGAGAGTAATGGACTGCCGTGTCCTAATTGCTGTGTGTTTTTCTTTGTGTTTAGCACATTCCATTTGTATCAGTACCTCCCTTTCAGCTCTGTCCCTTTGTTTGAGATTCGCAGGTCTACCCGCCTTTTTGGCTCTGTGCGTGACGAAGACCCCATGGTCATCTTTCTCCCTCCACCATCCCCTTAGTACCTTAAATATCAGCATTTGGTTATTGGTCCCTGATTCCAGGGTGGTGCCCTGTAATTATTAATTCATATTAATACTTTTGATAATGATTATAATTTTATTAATATTCATAAATATCTTTGATAATTTTGCTAACAACCAAACCTGCCCTACCTGAATCAACACCTGTGACAGGACAGCAGGCCCTGGAGGCCGGCAACAGGACAGCAGGGCTGGAGGCCGGTGACAAGGTAGCTGGGCTGGAGGCCGGCGACAGAGAGACTGGCAGTTCATGAACTGGATACGGCATGGTATCTACGGCCGATATCTCCAAAACTCGGCAACTCACACCAAAACAATCTAGATGGATAAACAGCACTACAGGTAAGAGGAAAAATATGTATTTTTGTATTTTGGGGTGAACTGTCCCTTTAAAAGCTTCTCTTCCATCACTGTTTCACAGAAATACTTTTCATATAGGTTGATTTCTGTTTTCTCATTTTTGTTTTTGGACAGGTACCTATAGTCTCTGATGCAGATGAAGTGCTTCACTGGCCACTACGTCTCTGTCTCGAATATGCAGAAGCAGACACTCATCTTTTCTCCCTAGAGCTGCATGAAGCAACTTCCCTGCAGTGAGTGTTTCACACTGAATCAGTTTTTATTTTATTTTTTTCCAAATGTATGTCTCATATTTTTATTTTTCATGTTTGCAAATTATGCATCCTATTGGAAGTAGGTGTGGTGCTCATTTGGATGTGTAGAAGTCAGTGGTGTGTGACCTCAGAGCCCATGTCTTTGCCAGAGTTTCCTCACCATCCTGTCTGACTCTAACTCATGGGGGTGAGAATACAGTGATGTGATTTATCAAATTTATCACCTTCTCAGTCCTTCAAATCGAGCTCTTTCTCTGGACAAGGTGCAAGAGTACAGCTGGGGTTTTACATTGCTAATCTGAGGAGAATGGAATAGAAGGCTTGTGCCATAACAATGAGTTACACAAAATAAACGTTGGTTCTCAAGAATTTAATGTGTGAAATATCATTGTGACTTGCTCCTAATTTCCTGGTATAGCAGCAGGTTCCTGTTTCCAAGTTGAATGTTTGCACAGCCTCTTCAGCTACAAGACTCTCTAGTTTCAAGATCTTTCTATAGAAACAATGACTTAATATTTCTTTCCATCCTGTGGCTGTAAAAGGAATGATGGGTCCATTTTTCTCAACTACATGCATACAGCAACAGCTACTAAAAAAAGTGGATGGATACAATAGTAGTCTAGTGCAGAGGTTTTCAAAGTGGGAGGCGGGCCTCTCCAGGGGGGTTCCAAACTGTTTCAGGGGAGACTCAGTGAATGGAAGTGAAAAATATTACAATAGTTATCAAAAGAAATTCACATAGAATAGCCTAAATGTGTGTGATTTGGATAAAGAGATACAGTAGTTTGGGGGAATTGTACTGTTTTCCCACTTTCCCAGACTCAGAAACTAATAAATGCCTTAGGGCAGACCTTTTTTATGTATTTGTGTAGTGTGAAGTTATGTCAAACAGTAATATTAGGCTATCTTGGCTCAATTCTTGGATGCCTATGGGATCAAATAACATAATCATAACCCATAGGCATCCAGGAATTGAGCTAAACTAAGCAAGTAAACTAAGGGGAATGAGGGGGTGCCTTTTTCCAAGCTTTGTCTGAGGGGAGGCCCACAGTCTAAGACTTTGAAAATCCCTGGTCTAGTGGATTAGCCAAATTTTACATCCCTAAAATGAAATTCTTTATTACATTTCCACATATCTAAGCACATATCTTTAAACACAATCCCATTTAAAAACCTGTTACAAAAAATTAACCAAAACTATCAATTTATGCAAAGTCTTTTGCCTGTTTAAGTAAACCTCTTGTGTTGATGTACGTTAGTTTTATTTTTTTCTTGTTCTATTTATGCATATTTTTGTCACAACCTGTCATGTCCTCACCAGCCTGTAATCACTCACACCTGCTCCAAATTTCACTCCTGCCCTCAATCAGCCCCAATCACACTCAGTATAACGCCACATGCAACTCCTCACTCAGTGTCCGACCTTGTTTACGTATAGGACTCCATATACCTGTTAATTACAGTGCTCTTTCTGATTGTTCCAGTGTTTCTCCAGTTCCCTGTGTGTTCTCCAGTCCTCCGTGTCATCGCCAATCCTCCGTGGCTTCTCCATTCCTCATTGGTCTCTCCAGTCTCCTGTGGCTTCCCTCTGGTGACTTCCCCAGATCCACTCTACCCATCTCCACACTCTCCACTTCGGGCTGTCATCAAAATAAAGATATTTCCATCCATCTTGGTGTCCCCTGCCTGTTATTCCGTAACAATTTCTGGCTTGGAACTAAAACTTTTTTTTTCGCTTATAATGTTTTGTCTATTCTGTACCACATTCCCTGAAAATGTTATGATCATAAAATGTATCATGCAAAAAATAATTTACAATAAGTTATTTTATTTTTTTAAAAGCCGTAAAGTGGATGGCTCATATTTATGACATTATGCTCATCATTTTGACAAAATAGTCAATATTTTGTGGGTGAAGTTCCTAAGCAATACAATAGACCTCAAATTTGTGAAATCAGATATATTTGTGTTGGCATTCACTGCGCATGTGTTAAGCGTAGCTAGAAGCTTCGTCTTAAACCATCATAAATTGACATTTTATCGAGTTTTTAAGCCAAGTTTTCTACGCTACACTGTTTCCTGGCCATTGTTTGTTTTACCTATATGTTTTAACTTAGTAAAAGTTTTCAGTCATCGGACGTGTGGATCTTAAATGATTTTAAGCTGGCTGCAACTCGACGTGGCTTACCGGAGTACCTCCACTGCTGCTAGCTTAGCTAGGTTTGTTTTTAGCCCGGCGGCTAGGCTAGCTGATCGCGTTTACCAAGGATTTTAAGCTTGTAGCACTTCACGGACTAAATGATGAGCCTGATGGCTGAGTGTGGATCCTGTCACCTTACCATCTCGAAGCTGAAGAAAAGTATCGCCTGTCTGGAAGCCGAGCTCAGAGAAAAAGACAAGCTCATCCTGGAGTTCTCCACTGTCGCCTCGGCCCAGGCAAAACACCTTGCAGTCCTCTGGCTGCGGCAACTGGACTGCGACCATCCCATCTCAATCCCCTGACTGCTCCACTCCAGCACTGGACAATGATCCCGCTCTTCCGTGGCTCAGCTCCATCATCACTGGCGCCCTGGAGCATGAAGCCGTTTCAGCTAAGCCTGAAGATCCGTGGCTCCTCATGGGTGCAAAGCCCAAAGCAATTGTCATTTCTACTCCTTGCCGAGCCCCAGTGAATGCACCGTCACTCGTCAGCGGGGGTGGTGAGAAGGCTCCGGTGAGTTCAACTCCACGCCAACCGGAGCACTGGACTGTAGCCTGTAAGGACAGACATGGTGCAAAGCGCCTGCCTCCTCCACCTTCGCATCGGGACCTCCCGCTGGCCAACAGGTTTGACATCCCGGATACGCAGGACTTTCCTCCACTGGAGGGACGCTCCCTTTTTCCAGCAGTCAAGTCTTCCTCCTCCTCTTGCCGCAAATTACTGAAAGAGGCCGTGATCAGGAGAAGCTCTGGAGGTCTCATTCATCCTGAGACTGCAGCAAACACCTCTGCTAAGGAGGACGCCGCCCCCTCACCACAGCAGTCCCCGGCCACAACTATCCCAGGGACAGCTGATGGAACTCGGCGGTCTCCACGATCACCAATTCTGCCTCCTCTCATCCCCCAACTACGCTGATCGTTGGAGATTCCATAGTGAGGACCGCTTCGTTAATGCGGTCACACGCTGCTATCCCGGAGCTATGACCCTCGACATCCTAGAAAAGCTCCCCAGACTTCTGGCTGCACTCCTGACGACTATCACGAAAATCATAGTTCATGTCGGCACCAATGAATCGCCCGTCAGCAATCGGAGCTGATGAAAGCAGACTTCATCCGCCTCTTTGACCTGCTCAACAGCACCGGAAAGCATGCTTTCATTTCGGGTCCAATTCCTACACTGGGTCATGGAATTGGCCATTTTCGCAGGATCCTCAGCCTTCATACCTGGCTCCAGTCTGTCTGCAGCATCCATGACGTTGGTTTTATTCACAACCTTTTATTCTAGGATCGTTCTTCCTTGTTTGCACGAGATGGTCTTCACCCAAACAAGTCAGGTAGTCGCATGCTGGCGGCTAACCTGCAGCACGCTGTGCTGTCCTCCTCACATAGTTGACTATTTACATCACCTGTTTCCCCTCACTCTTCTTCTTCCTCTTCTCTGCCCACCAAAAACAGCCACGCACCCTCTGCTGTCACTAACTCCCCCTTGTGGACTGGTCACAGTGTTGCTATTTGGAGCCCGGATCCCTCTAGTGCTACTTTTAAAATTCCTGTGGTGATTTCGGATAGGTCTTTAATGCGAAACAGACACAGCCGACACAGCAATAATAATAACTTAATAAAGATCAGGGCCACCAAGACCATCACTGGCTTCAGACCGACTGGCAGCAGAGGAGTTGAAGGCAGCTTGGACAGGGCCAACGAACTGAATCTGTTCTTTAACAGATTCGACACACCGGCTCCTGCTCATCCCCCCTCTAACTCAGCTGCTGTCGGCCCTCAAGCTCCTCTGAGTACTCTGCTCCCCCCTCCCCATCAGGCTAACGGCCCTCTCCAGACCGACGACTCCCCCCCTCCCCCACCTGTAACTTCTGCTGTGTGCCTGACTGCTGACCAGGTGAGAGGACAGCTGATGAGGCTCCACTCAAACAAGGCAGCAGGCCCGATGGCATTAGCCCCGGGGTGCTAAAAGCCTGTGCCCCCCAGCTTTGTGGAGTCCTTCAGCATGTCTTCAACCTGAGCCTGAGTCTTCAAAGGGTCCCCATTCTGTGGAAGACATCTTGCCTCGTTCCTGTGCCGAAGACGCCACGCCCCAGTGGCTCCAAGGACTACAGACCGGTGGCACTGACCTCCCACATAATGAAGACCCTGGAGAGACTAGTGCTGGAACAGCTGCGGCCCATGGTCAGACCCCTCCTGGATCCCCTTCAGTTCGCCTACCAGCCCCAGCTGGGAGTTGAGGACGCCATCATCTACCTGCTTAACCGCATCCACACCCACCTGGACAGGCCGGCAAGCACGGTGAGGATCATGTTTTTTGACTTCTCCAGTGCTTTTAACACCATCCGGCCTGCCCTGCTGGGGGAGAAGCTGGCAGCGATGCAGGTGGATGCCCCCCTTGTGTCCTGGATTGTGGACTACCTGACTGGCAGACCACAGCAAGTGCGCCTGCAGCACTGTGTGTCAGACAGCGTGGTCAGCAATACTGGGGCCCCTCAGGGGACCGTCCTCTCTCCCTTCCTCTTCACCATCTACACCACAGACTTCAGCTACCACACAGAGTCCTGCCACCTTCAGAAGTTTTCTGATGACTCTGCTGTGGTGGGATGTATCAGCGGTGGTGATGAGTCTGAGTACAGGGCTGTGGTGGGGAACTTTGTTTCATGGTGCGAGCAGAACCATCTGCAGCTCAATGCGACAAAGTCAAAGGAGCTGATTATAGATCTACGGAGGGCCAAGGCACCAGTGACCCCGGTTTCCATCCAGGGGGTCAGTGTGGACATTGTGGAGGACTACAAGTACCTGGGAGTACACTTGGATAACAAACTGGACTGGTCCAAGAACACTCAAGCTGTTTACAGGAAGGGCCAGAGCTGCCTCTATTTTCTGAGGAGGCTGAGGTCCTTCAACATCTGCCGGACAATGCTGAAGATGTTTTATGAGTCTGTGGTGGCCAGTGCTATCCTGTATGCTGTTGCATGCTGGGGCAGCAGGTTAAGGGTAGCGGACGCAAACAGACTCAATAAACTGATCCGTAAGGCCAGTGACATTGTGGGGGTGGAGCTGGACTCTCTGGCAGTGGTGTCAGAGAGGAGGATGCTGGCCAAACTACATGCCATCTTGGACAGTGTCTCCCACCTGCTCCATGACGTGCTGGTCAAGCAAAGGAGCACCTTCAGCGGAAGACTCATCCCACCAAAAAGCACCACAGAGCGCCACAGGAAGTCATTCCTGCCTGTGGCCATCAAACTATTTAACTCCTCCCTCTAAGGGTTAGTCTGTTTGACCCTAGGTCACTAAACTGGACATTGAGCATTACATCTCCGCCATAATTAATAAAATTGTGCAATATTCTGTGTAATACCTCCGTGCAATATTAGTTTTCCCCTTGTTAGTTTTTTCTTATTTATTGCTACTGAAACTATATACCTCAATTACTCTTCGACAGTACATGCACCTCCGCTTATTAATATTATTTATTACATAAGGAGTTACATTGTATTTTAGACTGTACTTTCATCACCAACCAGTAAACCCACTTGGTACTTGACACTTAGTTTATCTTATACTTATACCGACAGGATACTTAATTTATTTCTGACCTGTTTTATAGTGTTTATTTTTTTCTAGTACTTTCCTTGTGTGCACTGACGTAAAGACGAGCTACTGTAACAAAAAGTTTCCCTACGGGGATCAATAAAGTATTTCTGATTCTGATTCAGAACCCTACCTCCAGTCTCAACCTCAAATCTGAAGCAGCACAGACTTTTTAAGATGGCTCTTCTCACTGTAAGATCCCTCTGTAACAAAACATTTATTTTAAATGATTTTATCTCTTCTACTGATTTAGATTTTATGTTTTTAACTGAATCCTGGTTACGTCCTGGTGATCACAGTCAGCTGGCTGAATTGTGCCCTCCTGATTATGACAGCTTTAGCCGCCCTAGGGTTTGTGGTCAAGGTGGGGGCCTTGTTACTGTCTATAGGAAGCATTTAAAATGTAACCTCAAAGCTTGCAATGATTTTTCCTCCTTTGAAGTGCTCATGTTTAAACTTGGTGGCCCCCTCCCAGTCATATTTGCTATTATTTATCGGCCCTGAAAACCCCATCCGTGTAAATCAGGGACATGTTTGTATCTGATCACCTCTGCATTGTTTTTAACTATGAATTAGAGGCTGCTAGTACTGTCTTATCCCGCTCGAAGTACACACGTGTCCTTAATGAGCATAGTGCCTCAAAATTCTGTACACTGTTAAATTCTCCTGGCAATGTGTTTCTCGATTCCTCCAACACCAACGATCTGGTTGATTATTTTAACTACCTGTGTTTTTCAACCTTAGATCTCATAGCGCCTCTGAAAACAGACCAAACTCAAAGACTAGAAAACAGCCATGGTTAAATGACAGTATTCGAAGCTGTAAAAGGAAATGCATAAGAGCAGAACGCAGATGGAAGAAATCAGGTCTCCAGGTCCACTTTGTGGCCATGAAAGAGTTATTATGCCTTTATAATAGGATGGTGAAGGATGCAAGAACATGTAATTTTTCTGCACTTATTTCTGCCCATCAGCAGAATTCAGATTCGTTAACTCTGCCTCTCTTTGTGCCCCACATTTTGTGTTTTATTAAGCTGAATAATGAAGTAGAGAGAGTGTTAAGTTGTGTTCATTTTCTCCTCTAGCTGTTTTTGTGGAAGCCCTAAGTTTCAGGGAATATGTGATTTTAAAATCTCCAGATCCAAGATGTCACAATAAGCAAGTAAGCTAATGTGCAAAACAACAAAATAAATAGCATATTCTGAATATGAAATGTTGCATTTTACAGTCTGCGGTTGCAACGCAAATGTATTTATTTTAGCTTCATTAACAGTAAAATGTGGTTGTACATTTGAAAATGTTCAATAATACAAACTACAGGTGTTAGTGCGATGTTTGAGTTCACTTATTGATTTAATAAAAACTGGGTCTGAGGCATTTAACCGCATGTCAGACCCCAAACAGCTGCTTGCTCTCTTTGCCAGCAAAAGTAACTAAGTACCGACAAATAAAAAATGTGAAAGAACTACGAGAGGCAACACTTTTTCTTTAATTTGTTGAAAACTTGTTGTTAAAGTTGTTAACAAAAACTTGGGTCCTCCCTTGATAGGGATCGTCTAAATACACGAAATCTCCTGTTGGTCCACCGCCTAATCCCTGTTTTGCAGGCATTACAGTATTACATCCCAAGAGATCAATTTTGGTATTGAAAATCACTGGTTTTGACTCCCCAAGGTCTCCATAAAAAGTAAAATAAAAAAAAGGTTCTTAAGATACCTGCTGTTAACAAACCACACACAGTGCTCTAACTAACTCAAAAAGAAGAAAAAGAACTTCATTGATAAATGCATGGTGCTACTGTTGCCTTTTTCATGACATTTTTTACTTATGTTTTGTAAATCAGCAGGGTGGGTGGCTTGGACTTTGATATGAATAGAATTTGAATGGATTTACATTGATCACAGATTTTTCCATTTATTCTTTGTTTTAATAATTAACCACTTTAATTTTCACCGTACCACTTTCAGTAGTACTTATTGCAACACCCAAAGTCAAAGAGGAATTTTACTTTGAAAGTTCCCACCGGATGTCCTGCGTTGTTTCATTTCATTAGCCCTTGACTGTTGAGAAATCAGATCCTGAAGTTGCGTTATGTGCATGGACCAGTGGGGATGTGGTCGTTTTAAAACCAAATAATCTGATACCACACAATTTTCCTTTAAACCAATAACAACCGTAGCAAGGTCACGGTGGACGTGGTAAGTTAATTTTGCTGACGACTTCATACTTTTTTGGAGGCCTGAGGAAAAACACATAACGTTAAGCTAACTATAAGTAGCCACCATGTCGTGGGAAGAAATGCCTTGTTTTTTGGCCTCGCCTTTACCCAGTTTTTCTGCTCTCTGATCCCACTGGACAAAACAAGCAGAGGTAACTTCGCACTCAGCTGTCAATGCAGCTAACAGCTAGCATTATAAATTAGTCAACACCAACGGTTTTACTCTAGTTTACTAGCTTTCCAGCCATGGCGGACAGCTTTGGAGAGCAGTCCAGTGGCGGTGCCCTTGGTTTAGGCGTTACCGGACAGGGCAGCGGAGCTTCGCCGCTGCCGACTTTGGCCAACTCTCTGCCGGGGGGACACTCGGCAGCCAGCGGTGCTCACTCCAGCTCTAACCCTGCCTCCCCTCTTCCCGCCGTGGCCGCGCAGAGTGGCCTAACGGCTGTGGTGGCCCCTATATCCGCTGTCACTGCTACAACAGCCGGTTTTGGGAACACATTTACCCCCGGCTCCTCGCCACCCATTGTGGCCGTGTCTCCGACCGTACACGCCTCCTCGCCTCTCACCGGTGTTGGGCTAGGGGTCGGCGGGGTGGCAGGAGCGGGCCTATTGTCCCAAATCCACGCCACTTCCTGGGACCCGACCCTCAGTACCGACTGGGACAACGAGAAGGCTTCCCAGCAGTGCATCCTGAGGATAAAGAGGTAATAAAAACATTTCCAAGCGGCAGAACTGTTTGTAAGATTTTTCCGTGTGGTCACAGTTGAATGTTTTCAGGTAAGTTAAGGCCTAAAATCTCAGGTGAGTAAAAATCGAAAGTGAAAGCTGTACCTGAAGGTCCAGTATGTAGTATTTAGTGGCATCTAGCGGTGAAATTGCAGTTTGCAACCAATCCAAGAATATAGGAAAAACTACGGTGGCCGCGAAAAACGCGAAAGGCCCAATCTAGAGCCAGTGATTGGTTTGTCCGATCTGGGCTACTGTGGAAACATGGCGGTGCAACATGGCGGCCTCCGTGGAAGGGGACCCGCTCCCTCTGTAGAAATAAACAGCTTATTCTAAGGTAACAAAAACACAATGATTCTTCTTTTCAGGTGATCATACACTAATGAAAACATACTTATAAATATTACATTCCATTTCTGCCAATAGCTCCTCCTAAATGTTACATCAGAATCAGAAATACTTACATACTGCACCTTTTTAAAGTTTCCGCAATCACTGAAAACCTTTAGGGACTTTCAAATGACGGGCAATTTCAGGAAACTTCAGCATTTACTTTAATTTAGGCAAAAATACACCACATGTTGAACTTGAATGTTGAAAGATGTAAGGATCACCTGTTTAGTTTGTTTAATATACACCATTGTAAAACACATTTTAATTGTCTTTTGCAGTTGCCATTTTGCATCTTAATTAAACAAGACTAAAATGTTAAAGGGTCAGTTCACCCTAAAAGACATATTCTGTTTACCCCTTGCGGTATCCAGCCAAGTAGATAGTTTTGAATTTACCTGCTGCTGTGGTTTAGATAGAAATCTATGAGATTTCTGTTGCTAACTCATACAGTGGAGATCAGTGGAATTGTGGTGCTCGGAGCATTGAAAAATTACAATAGAAAACTCGACAGTGTCTTTTGTTTCCAGAAGCAGTGTCACAGGTATTAAAGACAATCCTCAAAGTTCTCTGTGGACAATTTTCATTGGAACTACTTTCTACCAAATAAATAGTTCCTATGAAAATTGTTTACAGCAAGATCGTGGCCAGGCCAGGGACAGATATCTCTCTAAGGTCTCTATATAAGATTCTCTCCATCGCTACCATAACTTTGTCCTTTCAGGAACCTCATCTGTCTCCCTCCCTCTCTCTGTCTGTCTTTGCAGAGATATCATGTCCATCTACAAGGAACCTCCACCAGGGATGTTTGTCGTCCCTGATCCTCAAGACATGACCAAGGTAAAAGGCCAGGTCCAGTGTGACAAGTAATTCACACTATGACCCCATTTACACTTGTCTTTTCAAGTGTTTCATGTCTGGATAAAATCTAGATGAGATTTAATGCACATATATGCGTCTCCATTGACCAGATCCCAAATCTGATTGTAATTGCGACTTTCTGGGCTACATGTAAATCAGGGTCTGCTCTACTCCAGTCCAGAAGGGGGTGGTAATGCACCTGAAGCTGCTTAGTAGCAGCTAAAAACACCAGAAGAAGAATAACTGGTGCACATCAAGAAGTAGCCATGAACTAACTCAAACACATTGATGAATTTTGCCAAATTACTTTCAGGGCTCTACACTAACTTTTTCCCCAAGAGAGTACATATGCTCCCACATGAAAAAAAGTAGGAGCACACAAAGAAATTTTAGGAGCACAGTGAAAAATGTTCAACAGAGTTTATTAACAATTTATTACATACATATGTATACTGCGCATGCGTGTGTATATGTGTGCGCGCACTCATTCTCCTTGTGTGCAATTGTGATGTGAATACCAGTGGAGGACTATGGAAGTGGAAGACCCTATCTAGACACTAGGCATGGGCCTTAAATATATTGACAGAACTCTTTAAAACATTGGAACAGATCTTTTGAAAATTTGACACATCAAAAAGAGCTTTTTAAAACACTGAAATGCTGAAACACAGCTTTTTAAATATAATATATACATACATATAATATAAATACATTGGAAGTTATTAGAATACTAATGCCACTATATTAGTTGAAATAATTATTCGCTGTTTGTGCTCAGTTATGTCCTGTAGGTTTGCAAGTATTGCTAGTAGTCATGTCTTACCTAAGTTGTTCCCCAATAACCTTGATTAAGTAGTAGAGCCTGACTGATATGGGATTTTAGAGGGGAAACATTCACCGATTACCGATATGGCGGCCGATATAGTGAATTTTTGAGCTGGAATGAAAATAGACCTTTTCTATGTGGTTTGTGCACCAATTTTGCACTGATATGCCTATGCAAAGGTACTCAGAACGCTTTTTAATAACTTTTTATTAAAGAATATTTAACTTAAATAAGCTTTAACATGTTAAATCATTTAACATACACATTTTCAACCACTTCTACTAATGAACAGCTAAATAAACATCAGTACTGTATGTTGAGTATCAGTCAGTTGCTGTATCTGAATAAATCATAAATAAAATAAATAGCTAAATAAACATCAGTAGCCTACTGTCCAGTACCAGTCAATTGCTGAAGTAGCAGAAAACGCCATGGAAATACTCAAGTAAAGTACAAGTACCTCTAAATTGTACTAAAGTACAGTAGTAAATGTACTTAGTTACATTTCACCACTGTTCTCTACTAAACCACATATTCTCTACTCTATCAAGATATGAGATTCATGCTACAGCTTAGTTCTGATTCTGAACCATTATTTCAATGGATTGAACTCGAATCACAAACATTTACTCATGGTTCACTGCTGCCAAGTCAAGAGATAAACAGCGCCTCTGCTATAAACGTTCAGGGGAAACGTTCAATGCATCCGGTGAAAAACAGGCTCCTGTGACTCCAATATGAGGATATTATTTATTTACTTTCCAGCATTGCGTCTCACCAACTAGGTAACAGTGTACTCAACAGACTCAAACCACCACCGTGCCGTCATCTGCTGAGCTGCAGAATGATGAAGAGATGCTCTTGACGCTTACCTCTTAACCTGCTAACGTTACTTACTGACAAACTATAGCTGGCTAGCTACATCGCTAACACAACAAACAAATGTGATAAGCATGAGTGACATGATGGTTGTCAGGGACAAGGTTATAATAGAGTTTCATTGAAAGGGGAAAATGATAGGTTCATTGTTTAACTTTCCAGCAATGTATTTCACAAATGAGTTAGCAGCTTACCATGAACACACCGCTTTGACTTCACCACCATCTGCTCAGCTGTGCACACGGCAGACTACTACATGTACTGCGCGGTGCTGAGAGTATTGTATCCATAGCGACGGCCCACCATTTCCCAGTATGCACTGCCTAGTGCTTAAAGCAGTTTACGTTTTATGTTCCAAAATGCAAATGTTACTTTTTGTTAGTGTTTGTAATGTGTCTGTTGAACATGGTGGTTTATGTTGGTAGTTTTTGTGCTGGTTTATAGTTTTAACCATTAATGAGGTGGCTATTAGGTTTCATGACACCAGCTGAACTTCCATACAAACAAAAACAACTCCTCCTGCTCTGTATTTACAATTTCACTCTCCTCCTCCATGTTTTCTTGTCACTCTCTTCTTGTGCTGCATTTGGTAAACCAGCTTAGAGGGTCATTACCGCCACCAATTGTCACTCTCACGTCACGTGAGAATGTGGTAAGCAGTCCTGCTGCCCAATCACGTTATTTGCAAAGCAGCCGGATTCACGAGATCGTGGGAGAATCCAGCCCTGATTTGCTACATAGCATGCCCCAAATATATAGCAGAGACACTAAGGGATAGCTCTCGCGGTGGAAACGTTATTGCCAAATCTCTACCGGTGGACACATTTCTACTATTGCACGGTATTTACCGTCATATCGCCCAACCCTACTTAGAGAGACGGATGCATCTACATCTTTTCAACATCGCAAGAATCAGATTTCAGTCTGACTTCTTGGATGCATTTACAGTTAGCTTTTTTTAATATCCGATAGCTATCCCAGCTGGGTAGCATGACAAAGTGTAAATGGGGTCTTATGACCACCTTGATCAATGCTTCTTTCTATTCTGATTGACTGTGGTCAGAGCCATTGCCTTCAGACTGCATCTACTAAGTAACAGCCAAATGGTATTTACTGTATTTATTTACTGATCTGATGCTGCTTTTCCTAATGTTACATTGACAGTGTTATATGCAAATATTAACTTAATTAAAGGATCATTTTGGTTTATTACAACTTGGGCTGGGCAATATGGCCAAAAAATAAGATCTTGATTTTGTTTTGTTTTGTTTTTTTTTGTTTTTTTCAAGCATGGGGACAATTCATGATTTTAATCGATTTTATTTTTCATGCAAAATGCAGGAAAACTAAAACTGTTGTTTTGAACCTGTCTGATCATCTGACTGCTCATGTTTTGTTGTCCCGTCTGCGTTTGTTGTAGTGATGTCAGTGTTCCCAGATCTCAGCAATTAACTTGGTGAGTGCAATGTTATAACTAACATAGAACATAGAAATGATGGCCAAAGTTACACAAATAAGACCCAAGTTGTAAAAAAGAAACAGAATATAAACCCAAATATGTTTATGTTCACAGAAAAAGTATAATCAAGTTTGTGGAATATTTGATTTCAGCTGCATTATTTGAGGGCATTTTAGACATGTAAACAACTATGAATCTCTCTTTGTCAGAGTGTGGTTGTAATCCCTCTGCTTGACACACAACATACAGTATCTTTAGAATATGAACACTTTATTTTTGCTGCGATTTAAATAAGCAGCAATAAAAAAAATATTTTTTTTTCATTTTATAGAATAAAAGATTAACTGAAAATAATCCAGAAATGAATTTGACAAAATCTTAACTTAAGGTCCGCTTGTTAGCTTTTTCCTGTGCTTTTAACCGCATCTCAATGTCTTTGTCGGCAAATGGAGTTTGCCCAGTTGTCCGTTAGTTGCGGGTGAAAGGTCTGGAAAAAACTCATGAGTGCACGTTGAGTTGAGAATATTTTGTCAATATTTCCGAGGTCAAGAATGAACTTTGATGCTGAAAAAAAAGTCAGCTGTCCAGTTATAAAACTGTAAAAATGCTGTACTAGTTAATACAGGTGGTTAAATTATTCATTGATTGTTTCGGTAAACAGTGAATTTGTGTGCATTTTGGGCAGTATCGGGGTGTTTTCCAGCATGTGTCACACTTTGACTGCTTCGATGGGGGTTTCCAGTTCAACTAGAGTTGAAACCAGACTGAAGTTAAACCACCATTAACAAACAGAGAAGGAGTAAAGTTTTTAGATCATGGAATCAGTGAAACTTTCCTCACATTTGTATATTTCTTCCTCACAGCAGGATCTGATGTGGATGTTGTCAGTTGTTTTCTAGGTCAGATTTTCTGCTCCATGGTCTGTTCATCTCCAGCATCCCTCTCTACCTATGTACACCTCATGATCTCTCTAAACTACCACCAATTTTTCCTTCTGTTCTCCCTCCCGACATCCTTCCTCCCTCTCGTTCATTAATCCAACTTCTCTGCCTCATGACACACATTTTTTCTTTAATTTACTGCAGATCCATGCCCTGATCACAGGGCCATTCGACACACCGTACGAGGGCGGCTTCTTCCTCTTCCTGTTCCGCTGCCCCCCCGACTACCCTATCCACCCACCGCGGGTCAAGCTCATCACCACCGGACACAACACTGTCCGCTTCAACCCCAACTTTTACCGCAACGGCAAGGTCTGCCTAAGCATCCTGGGGTGAGTCAGGGTTCATGCCTTTCATAGTTAGTATTTGTCTCCGCAGGAATCCAAGGATGGTTGGTCATGGTGAGTAACAATTAATGTTTTTCACTTGGACTTAATACACTGTAAACTACTACGTGTGTGTGTGTGTGTGTGTGTGTGTGTGTGTGTGTGTGTAGGACATGGACAGGCCCAGCATGGAGTCCAGCCCAGAGTATCTCATCTGTCCTCATCTCCATCCAGTCTCTGATGACGGAGAACCCCTATCACAATGAACCTGGCTTTGAACAGGTACTCTGTATGTGTGTATTGGTTGATCCCAACTCGGCTTTGAATTTACATCTAGAGAGGAACGAGTTTATTACTCTGACAAAACAGCAGTAACACATCTTTGTATTAGAAACAAATGAGAAAATCAGTAAAGCTTTTATACAAGGCTCTTTAACACATGCCCCTAGACACAGTGTCAGCGTCACGTGGGAACAAAAGTCAGAGATGATTAACACACCAAAGTAAGTGCCAAACTTAGCACAAAACAATGTCATCCATTGTCCCCGAAAAGTATCCAAAAGATAGACCTTTTTGTTAAAGAGTAAGATGACTTACTGACTTGATTCCACCGTCGTCTTCGTGCACCAACTCACATCTCGCGAGACTTCTCCTTGAGCAAAACCTGTTTCTGGTTAACAAAAAGGATCTTACTCTTTAACATAAAGGTCTATTTCTGTAGGGATCCTTTCCATAATGTTGTCAGACAACATAGACTTAGAATAACAATCTGAGCCTGTCAGTGGCAAAAACAAGCACCTTTAGTGGACATACTCTTGACGGGTGCAGTTGTCTGCAAGGATTACATTGCAGCCATCACAACCCGTTTCGCTGCTGCCGGCTGAGGCAGTCTGCTGGACCAGTTCCAAAACTTTTTGTACCTATTAGTCATTTAGACCCAAAAATATGTAAAGAAAAAAAAAATAGGGTCGGAAATACCGGAATTACCCTTTTAACATAGCTACTTTATCCCCTTTTCCATTGCAGGAACTTAACAACCCGTAACTTTGAACTTTCTATAACCTGAACATTTAACAACCTCTAAAGATTTAGTGCTAGGCTAAGGGATAAATATCATGCCATATCTCGAAACTGAAAAAAAGCTTTGAAAGATTGTAACTCAGTGTTAGAAAGCTTGAAATCTTATAAAAAAAGGTTTTGCAAGATTGAGACTAAGTTTTGAAGGCTTGCATAATGTTTTGATAGGCTAAAAAAATTCAAATCTCTGCAAACATTAGGCCTATTTTTTATTTGTTTTATTTCTTCACAACTTCACAACTGCAGCACTCTTTTTACAGTGGTTCTCCAACACATTTTCAGAGTTTTTAAAATTTGTCACTGTTCTCCCAATGTAGTTTTCCAGGTTTGAAACCTTGTAAATGGTGATCTGAAAACGGGTGTGCATATGTTAGGCAAAAAAGTATTGAAACGGTGAAGCTTTGGCTGATGCATATTTGCACTTGTATTGCAGACTGTTCTTCCAGAGCTGAGTTTACAACACTCACTTTTCAGAGATCTGCATACACAGTTGCGAGCTTGCGAGTCACGTGATTTCTGGCAGCGTTGCCTCGCAGTTATGGTCTGAAACTCCGACGTTAACTGGTTTTCAGGCCTGGGGCGGGGGGGCCCAGTAGGAAATGCTGGTGGGAGCTGCGTAGTAATGGGCACTAGAACCGGAGCCGGGCGAGAGGGCATCTGAGCGACGCTTAATAGCCTCCCAGTGAACACGGCCGGACCTGGACCGAACACAGCCTCCGAGACCAACGGAGGCCAGTTTGACAACAGGGAATGAAGTACAGAGATGGTTTTCTTGCCAGGTTTGGCTCCTGGCTTCCAAAATTAGTAACAGTGTTACCTTGTTCCAGAATTAATAACTACCTCAGCTCCACATCATCAGAAAAATGCTTAAATTGCTGTTAGCTGGAATGAGCTAAAACCATAAAACTTGGCCCCATAACTGGAAATGATGTGCATATGCCTCCCAAGAAATATGAGTCCAATCGGCCAGATGGTGGCGCTGTAATAAACGACCAAAGACCAACCCTAAGGCCACATCCCTCACACGTTGAGTCCGATTGACTTTAAATTTGAAACACATATCCAACTCAGTGTGCTCTACAAAAAAATGCACAATGTGAAAAACTAATGTGAATAGACTTTTTTGGATTTCTATACTCACAACACCAAATTTAGTATACAGCCTTGCGGGACTGAGATACACAATTATTTTATAAATCAGCAAGATCTGTCCAAAAACCTGGCCACCAGCAATCAAAAAACTTTGCCAAGGGGCGTGACTTAGGCTATAACTAACTAAAATTGTTTTGTAGCAATCCTGATTAAACTCAGTGGAGACATCCCGCACTATGTCCTGAACATACACATTCATCCACATCCGATAAAGGGGGGGCAAATAGAGGAACACTGAGTGCACACTTATTGAAATGCTGCAGACACTGTAAAGATGAAACAAGTGTGCGATTGGTCTCACTTCTTTAAACAGAATTAAACTAGCTGAAGTGACTTTGATCAGGTTTGTAAAGCTTGAAACCCACTCGTTCCTGCCTGCAGCTTTAATTTTGGGTAATTGAGCTGCTTCCTTCTGTTGAGTGCAAAAAGATTTGAACCCGGAATTACTGTTTCTATAAAAGGTTGTGTGTCTCTCAGGAGCGCCACCCAGGGGACAGTAAGAACTACAACGAGTGTATCCGCCATGAAACCATGAGGGTGGCTGTGTGTGACATGCTGGAGGGCAAAGTCCCCTGTCCTGAAGCTCTGTGGTAAGACCAACACAATTATCCAACTAATCTTTAATTTCCTCCTTTTCCATCTGTCTTTTAACATATTTTCCTCTCTGTGCTCCTTTCCTGTCCTTCTTCCTCATTTCCTCACTCCTCTTCATTCACTCTCTTCTCTTCTTTCTGCTTATCAGCTGATTGGTGTGTGCATGTGTGTTTTTAGGAGTGTGATGGAAAAGTCCTTCCTAGAATACTATGATTTCTACGAGGGAGTCTGCAAAGAGAGACTGCATCTACAGGGACAGAACATGCAGGTGACTATATTTATTATTATTTATTCTAATCTATTTTCCTTTCATCTACATTTTTCATTTTTCATTTGTAGGTAGGTAGGTCAGTATATGTTTAGTGACAATGTAAGGACATTCTATGAGATTAATTTTCAGGATGCAAAGACTTACCAATATACATACACCATAGGGATGATGCAAATGGTGATGTTACAGTTAGTTGTTGGTATTCATCGCTGTCTTTTGTTAGTAATGGAGTTAGTAATAGAGTCACCAAAATCAAAGCAACAATGTTTAGAGACACCCTTTCTGAGTCAATTCAGTTCAGTGCCTGTCTCGGCTTTGTGTGCACAGTTCTATATATTGTTGGTAGGGAAAATGCAGAAGACACCATGTTTGTCAGATCAGTGGGAGTAACCGGCAGGGCATTGGATAATTCCTGGATGACTGCAGCTTGTGCTAGTTTATACTGGGAAGGCACTGGTGATGGCGTCGCAAAGGGTTTATACCCTTAATAGTCTCATGTTTGAGTCTTTGTGTTTCCCCAGAAACACAGCTTTGCTTCAAAAACCTCAGCACACAGTTTTTGGCTGTTCCACCTCTCTCTGTCCAGTGTCACTGTAACTTACACCCAAACAATAGATCTAAATGCTCTGGTTTTTCATTTGCATTTGTCATACCAACAACACTCTCTATATGAGCTATACATCCAGGGACTCACCTGAATAGCATGGTTACTAATAGACAACTGTCTCACTGTCAAACCTTTCCAGGCAGATCTTTAGATTTTATGTAACTCACATGCTTATGTTCCGAACGGAAGAATTTTGCATAACGAACCAAACGCCTTGTAGTTTGTGAATGTAAATGAGTTAAAATACATTATTTGGATATATTTTTGGAACAGATAATGTGCTCTGAACAGAAATGAACAGCATACAAAATATTGCAGTAACATTGGTGCCCACACTGCTCCCTTTTTACAGTGCTATCAGGATTCCTGATGTCCATGGAGTATAAACGTCCATAAATCAGTATAGAAGAAAAAATTAAATAAGAAAAAGGCGCTGCTTATAACTTAATATATAGCTTTAAAGTTACTCGCCGCCGTGTGTGGTTGTCTTTAAGGGCCAAACAGAGGTGCATGTGTATGATCTGTTTAGGATAACGGTGCCAAGTTAAAAGGAGTTAGTTGGCATGCAAAGACTGTCTGTGTGGAGCATAACATAAACTAACATCAACTTAGCATGTGGTTACCAACACGTCACAACAAAACCTCAGTGAAAACACATCAGTACATGTACATCGTTTGCTAAACACAGGAATGTTTAGTTAAGTACACTGTCCATCGGGAGGGAAAGAGAGGTGGCGTTGGTGCTGCTGTTAGCTGGTGGTCAGTCTGTTCTACAACAGAGCCAATGAATGGTCCAATAAAGTCACAAATGCCACAAAAAAAAGGGCCGTAGGGGGCAGCAGCATCTGTGGTGTCAAGGTTGGTTGACATGGTTCTGAATTTTCGTGGCTATTGGACACTTCATGAGTAAGGAAAATAGAATTTCCTGTGTGGACTATGTGGCACTGGAGATGACGTGAAATTGTGTATACATTTGATGAACTATGTGTTAACTAAGCTTCTTATTGTCTGTAGGTGGTGCAGCATAAGTGAGTTATTAATGCAGCAATACATTTACTGGTGTTCACCTGACATGGCTAAACATTTTCATCAATAATGGATACTGCATGAAAGCAGTGATGTTGCTAGGTACGCGTCCTACGTCTCTGACTCATTAAAATCTGAAAGGATTCACTGTTAAAGCGTCCAGGGGACACACCATATTTTTTTCCCTGATAATGCTACATTGTGAACAACAAATTTGTGAAAAATCATAGAAATAAACAAAAGAAACCTTGCCGTAAAAAACCTGTTTCTTCCCGTCTGCACATGTGTACTATATATCTCCAGAATCAGCAAACTGGGTAGTTACTTTGGTAACGACCGAAAAAACTCCTCAAATACCATCTCTCACACAAACGATAGACGGTGAATTAACGGTGTTATAAGTTGGTGTTTAATTCGGCGTGTATCTGATCCACCAACCAGCAGTTATTTTAGTGAGAAATCTTAACTTTTGAAATGTTCGTCTCTCATTCCCACAGTCTTCTCCCACTAAAATAGCTCAGCTAAACAACAGAAGCTGGTAGCGAGTTGAGGCGACAAAATACAAAATGGGAAGTACAGAAAGTATGTAAGTACGGCATTACAGTTCATCTTTATGGATTATATTGATGCCAAATTGACAAGACTGTCAACATATGACGCCTTTTATTTTGTGTTTCTAGAGTCGTGTTTTTGCGACCACGTAAAGAATTGTAAATATGTCATATTTCTTAAAGGGAGTTTGGCGTAATATTTTCCCAGGGAGCTTCAGTTTAATTCAAACTGCCAATACTGTATGTAGCCTTTATTTTTTTATGTTTTGTCACCACTACAGAAACAACTGCTAAAGTAGCCTATGATAAGGTTGTCTGACGTTGATTATTGGTTTGATTTAATGGTTTACAGTCTAATAATGTGTGTTTTGTATTGATTACTGACTGTGGCTGATCAGGCTAATTGTACTCATTTTCTAACGGCTGTATGCAGTAAATGGTTGCCCTTTGTGTGCGTGTTTTTAAACTACTTTCCTAATTAAACATGATGTACTTGATGACTCCTGATGAAACTTGAAAGCAAAGCATCCTCGTTGCCCTTTTAGGTTCCATTTATTCACCCAATAAAAAGCTAATATTTCTTTGTATAACACAACCTCCTCTTTCTGTCAGCTGCTGTGTGTCTGCAGTGTATTTACAGATTAGGGTGATATGTAATTATATAATTACATATATATAATTTCAGATACATTTTCAACATACATGAATAACGATAATTATAACCATATAACATCAAACACGAATTTAACACTACAGTTTGTTAAAAAACACACATTTTGTGGGTCCCCAATAAAATGTGTGTTTTTTGACAAACTAATTATACATTATGTTGTTATATACCAATGTAAACTTCATGTAAAACAAATTGTTTGTCACATAAGGCTTGCTTCCTGTTGACAGTAGGTGGTGCTATGACTCTTATCAAGCTTGTCAGGTTTAGGACAGATTTGACAATGTACAGTCAAGTTACAACAGCTTCCTGTTTCATGGAGACATTTGCAAATTGTCCGCCTTGCCACAGCAACGAAGTTCCATGCAAACTCAAAACCTTGGCTATTTAGCATTGTGAAGGTCTTTAGATTTCTTGTTGGTGGATCTAGTTCACCTGCTAGGGGGAGTTAGTAAAAGTAGGGCGCCTGTAAATGGAAAAACTGCACTTCAATAGAACGTGAAATTCAAAATGGCTGACTTCCTGTTGGAAGAAGAACATGATACCGAGAGGCTTTTTGTAGTATGAACATGTTACATGTGCCTAACAAATTTTGTACATCTAGGTGAAATGTACCATGTGTGCTACTTTCGTTGAAATTTTGTACAGGGTGCTTCCAAGCCCCTTTGCCACACCTAAGCCGAGCCAACAAAAACTCAAAAGCTTTGCATTTTAGCATCGTGAAGGTCTTTCATATATGCTGACCAACTTTGAGGTGGATCGGGTTAAGTTTCTAGGAGGAGTTTGTTGATGTATTTTGTTCAAATTTCACACTTAGGCCTAATTCAATATATCCAAATTCCTGTTGACTGTAGAGCATGGACCCAAGAGACATTATTGTCTGGAGATGTTACATATACCTACCATACCTACCTACCAAATTTTGTATATATACAGACAGGGGACAAATTAAAGGAAAAACCTGAATAAAAGAGTGGAGAAATATATATACAAATGCAGATGCTTCTGTGAACCAGGGCTCACGGAATGGTTTGGTGAGTTTGTAAAAGCTGTAGCATTTTCTTCACATCATTTTCAGTCACCAGATCTTAACCCAGTTTCACACCTATGAAAGATGTTGGACCAACATGTAAGACAATGCTCTCCACTACCATCACCATAACACCAAATTATATAATTTTAACTTTTATCTTCAAATCTATTTAGTGATGTCTGTGACTCTCTATAAGTTCTTTTTATGTCTGGCAATGTTTGTTTTTCTTTCTATCTGCTGTACTCGGGTCTTTCTTGCAAAAGAGATCTTGATCTCAATGATATTACTTGATTAAATAAACGTGGTGTATATAAATGAGGGAATTTCTTGTGGAGGAATGGTGTTCATCCTTCCAATAGAGTTCCACAGACTGGGCAAGGAGCACTGAAGCTGTTCTGGAGGCTCGTGGTGGCCTGACTCCATAATAAGACACTTCATGTTGGGTTTTCCTTTAATTAACTTAATTTAAAGTGAAAATTTTGCAGGGGGCACTATCGAGTCATTTTGCCACACCCATGCCCAAGACCCATATCAGATATCTATTTTCACCAAGTCTGACATGTGCGTCATGACTTTTTGAGTAGCCCTAGCGCCTAATTTTTGCGTTTAAAGACAGCAAATAATAATTAAAGCTACAAGCAGCATTGAAAGGGCCCTCGCCTCCACACGTGCCGTGGTCTTGTGACCAGAGGCCATCTGACACTGCTCAGGCACTGCGCGAAGGAGTCAAATATCACTCCCTGCGGTCACTATGTGGCGGTAGAGAACATGCACTAATCACACATAATGTTGCTGTATATTAAGTGTAGATCACACAATATAACTCCTAATTGGCCTTTAAATGTCCTCAACCAGGGACGATGTGGAGATGAGGTAGCACTGTTACTAATTTTGGAACCCGGAATTCGAGCATCATCATTATCTAGAAGGAGTTAAACATTTTTTAAAAATCAGTAAAATTTGCCAGAATTCACAGCATCGCCAGGGCAACACCATTTGAGGAAACCAAAAATGCTTTGCATTTTTTTAAAGTCTAGACATGATACATCTGCCTCCCGAATTCCTGTGGTAGCAGGAGCTGCTTTGTTGAAATTTTGTAGGGGGTGCTATTAAGCCATTTTGCCACACCCAAGCCCCAGACTATACCTATACTATACTGACGCGTGTGCCAGGTTTTGAGTTTTTCACTATCTCTAGCCGTTTTGAAGGCTAAAAGTCATTAGGCGCGCTATGGAGTCGACGTGCTACCCCCAAGTCCAAACGTGAACTCAAATTGAAGAATTTAACAGTTCAAGTCGTGACTTTTTCAGCATCCTAAATGCCTTAAACATGTGTTTTATAAAACTGAAATTGACACAGGAAATCCAAAATGGCTGACTTCCTGTTGGGAAAACTCTCAAAATATACTGAAATATGTTCTTTATGATGAGAGCAATGATCCACCCAAATCTCAAGAAAATCGAAGCAACTTTTTCCCAACCATGGCATGCATTTTGGGGCACTATAGAGCCCTCTGACCATGCCCAAGTCCAGTCACTGCTGAACTTTGCGATTTTCGCCAGTTGTGACGTGCAAAATTTTCAGGCATCCCCTCAAAAATGCGTGTTGAAGGCGCATAATAATAATCATCATCTCTACAAAAACAATAGAGCACTTTCAGTGCCAGGGACTGTTCAGCCCTGGCACTTTCGTGCTCAGACCCTAATTAAAGCTGCAAGCAGCGAAAAACAGGCACCTAACCACACGTCGGGGTGTGACGCAGCTGCCGGAGGTCGGGCGACGCAGCTCTGAATTTTCACGTGTTCTGGACGCTGCACGAAGGTGTTAAATGTCACTTTCTGTTTCTGCTCTGTGGTGCTAGAGAACAACCACTAATTATATGTCATGTTCCAGTAAATCAAGTGTATACCACACCCTGAAATTTTCATGTAAATTAAGTGATGTTTGTCATGCAAGGCTTACTACCCTGTTTCCAGTAGATGGCGCAATGACTACAACTCCTAATTGGCATGTAGATGTCCTCAGGCCGGAACTCTTATCAAACTTTGGAGCATATTGGACCATGTACACTCAAGTTACAACAACTTCTTATTTCATGGCGAATAATGCATCGCCACAGCAATGGCGTTGATGAACATTTAGAGGTATAATTTGTGTGGATAAAGTAAAAAAAAAATGACCAGTTTCAAAAGTTTTGCCTGAGACTGAGAGGTAAAATAAATTGACATAAATTGGCAGTCCTAGTGCTGAAATGAGCACATTATCTGAACCAGGACAAGTTTGTCTACTAATTAATGTGGAAATTATGTTAAAAAATAAAAATTGCGGGCATGAAAGCAAGTTTAAGAGACAATTTTCAGAAAATTGTAGGACTCCTCTGCACTCTAGCAGTGATGTCACCCACTCTAGCTCTGAACATTACACCCATTACACACCTATTATGAACTCAGAAAAGGACTGAAAAGTTCATTAATTTTGAACTGCAAGTGTGTAAAGAGTATGAAAAGATATGAAAAAGTTGAATTAATGTGAGAAAGTTCCAAGGATTGTGAACATTTTAAAGTTTGAATGGAGTTTCTATGTGAATGTATAACTCAGTGGGAAGAGGTTGAAGATGAGTGTGTTTGAATGTTTTTCTCATTGTAACTTCAAACAAGGTGAATAATTGAATTATACCCAGAATGTATGAAAATGTGGAAACATTTTGTCCATTCATTTGAATAGGGAAATTTTCCTGGAAAACTGGAATATTTTTAGAAAGTCTGAAAGGTATGAATGAGAAAAGTAATAGCAATACTGTTCTAATTGAGCTGAATATTTTGATGTTTGAATTAAATTTCTACGTTGAAAAATGTGGAAGGAGCTGCAAAAAAATGTGATGGAAGAATAATAAAAATAACGATTTTGTCGTGGAAATTATCTAATGATGCACATGTCCCCACAACCTTGGCTTTCACATCGGATTGTATCATTACAGCAGTCAATGAGGTGGAGACAAACCTACGGATCAAAGCTTTGACACAACTCATAAAACACACTATCAGGAAAAACAGTAGCATGGTCCCGATGACAGGCAAGATCAACTGTAGTATTCCTGCTCCCCATGATCCAAAAACACTAGTCAACCAGTCACGAAAAGGATCACTGTGGCTGGACCTAGGGAGTAGAGCAGACTGAAAATAGTTTAAAGTGGAAATAACATCTATCAAATTATCTGTAGTATCTGGAATCAAGGTCATACAAGAACCACCAGTCAAATTTAACGTTGCACATAAACCTCCAGTTTTAGCTAACAGAAAGTCTAGAGCTTGTTGATGTTTCAATAAGGTTAGTCTATGGGATTTTAAAGTTTCCTTAACAAGTGGAAAAACCCTTTTGTAGTTGCATTTGCAAAACCCCACAGTGTAAGACAAATTATCCACACTCAAAGCCAAAGTAGTTACTCCCATTTGTGGAAAAAAGAAATTTGACACTTTTTCTCATACCAGGGAATTTGATGACCCATCGTTACTGAAGGTATAAAATCTGTAGGAAGAGCTCTAGGCTTCCTAATAACAGTATCATCCATACCAGTTGCTTCATCTGGAGAAGTGTCTTCTTGTTGATCTGTTATTCGAATCAATTTACTGGCAAGGTTAAATGAGCATAGTAACAACATCCTGACCAATATCTAGGCAGATAGTGGTAATAATTGGACCCCCCACACATGAAAACAAGATCCACCAAAGCATTTGTAGCTGAATATCCTATAGCTGGACCTAATTCTATTGTCACAGTCGTCCCATGTCCTTGAAATGTGTGGGTGCTAGGGTATCTCCCTCCATATTCCACACATTCAGCCACACCCATAAATACTGTACTCAGTTTGTCATTTCTTATTGCATATGGGGGATTTCCATCCTGTGAACAAAAACAATAAGGTGGTTTTTCAAGCACTCATACTTGACCAATAGGTGGTGGTCTTTATCTAAGGTCTGTTGTCTTATGAAGAGGAATAAGTGAACCATCCTTATTATCATCACATTCATTATCAAGTGATTTTGATTGATACTGCCTTGCAATTTGCTGAGTGTATTCACATATAACACCATCCATCTCATCTTTCTTAAGTGGTCTTCCAATAGAATGGAAACAAATATCTACAGTATCACAGGGTGGTACAACTACTGCTAGTAACCCTCGCTGATCAGGATGTGTGTGTTTTACCGTGTAGGACATCATTGCATACCATGTTACCATACCATCACCTCTATTGGCTGTAGGTACTCATCTTCATGTATCTCACTTATGTCATCTATTGCTAATGGCTCTAGAAACAGTTGTCTCTTAGTTCTATCCAAAAATTCTGTCAATGTGGTGTTTTTGACTTCACTAGCTCCGATACCAGTGAACACATCAGTAAGGTCAACACCACAAACTTCAGTCTGACCATTGTCCTTCTCACGGTATTGGTTCCGTTCTTACAGTGAGATGCGTAGGTCCAAGTGGTTCTCTCCTTCACCTTTACCGCTGTTGGTGTAGTGAGCAACACCTGATAGGGATCTCTCCAGCGCGGAGACTGCCAATGGCGCCTCCTCAGATCCTACACCAGGACCCAATCACCAGGCTGGAAAGGATGAGTTGTTTCTCCCTCTCTCAGAGGCGACGGAAGAGCTGCTTTCACCTGTGCAGAGATAGAACTCACAATACAAGTTAGTTCCCTACAGTAGGCCACAATATCAGGATCTGATCTGTGGGTTTTCCTTATTATTATGCTAATTTAGCATAGTCACAAATCCAACTTCTACAGTAGCCTGTTTATCTTAAAAACGACAACTAGTTTTGTCACTGGTTTTGGCATTGACAACACTGCTTGAACTCTCTTTTCCAGTTTCTCGTTTGTTGTGTGAGATTTCATGGCCTAAATAGTGCACTTGTTGTACCAGCTGGAGTTTTTCTAGCGATGCTTTGTGGCCTTGCGAAGCCAAATATTTCAATAAGGCATTCGTGTCAGCAATTCTTTTTCAGACGCAGAACAAACGAGCAGATCAACATAAACAATCACAGTGCTTCCTTTTGGAAATAAGAAGCCAGTCAAATTCTTCTACAACACGGCTGAATAAACAGATGGCGATTCCGAAAATCCTTGTGGCATGCGTGTCCAAGCATATTTCTTGCCTTTTAAAGGTAAATGCAAACCAATATTGCGATGCAATCCACGTTTGTTATTTTGATAACAATGGACCATCTTAGTTGGGACATTGCAGTCCACACAGAAGTTAATGTAATGAGTGATGCACTCAGTGAGCCCATCAATGTCCTCTCCATGAGGCTCACAGAGTGCATCCCAGTTTGTCACTTCAAAACATCTCTGCAGTGTCTCATAGGCCTCCTCTGACTATCTCCTCACTGTCCTTGTGGTCGCAGGCTGCCTTTTAACCAGAGGCACATAGCAGGGTTTGAGGTGAACCATGTTGTGGTCTGACCTACCCGGGGGGAAGGAAGGGGGAAGAGCTGTATGCATCCTTAACATTAGCATACAGCAGGTCCAGTGTCCTCTCCTCTCTAGTAGGACAACACACATACTGCGTGAAATTAGTCAGTGTTGTTGAAACACTGACATGATTGAAGTCACCTGAGATTAATATGAGTGCACTCGGGTGTTGAGTCTAGAGTTGTGCTATGGCGGTGTGAATGCCGTTGCATGCCGATGCTGGGTTAGCAGAGGGGGGGGGGTGTAAACAGTCTCAACAATCGCATGTGAGAATTCACGTGGCAGATAATATGGCCGAGTCCCACAGCTAGTTCCACAGTCTCTTTTGTCTGGACCCCTCTCTCTTCCCTCTCCGCTTCGTTCCACCTCTGCATCCTGTGTGTCCTCCTCCAGATCTCAGTGGGGACATTGGTTGTCCTGGGCGCTATGCCGCTCGGCTTCAGTGTGATCAGCTGTTCCCTGATGTAAACAATGCAGCCAAACAGCTGTTCTGCAGCGGTGCCCTGACCGAGTAGCAGGAGAAGAAGTTAAAAAAAAAATAAAAAAAACTAAAACACTTTCTACTCTCATTTTCATAAAAGAGCGTAGTTTAAATTATACTTACACACAAGTTACTCAAGTTTGGAAGAAAAAGGTAAGCTAAAAGTTGGAAAAAGTGAGACGGAGTAACAGCAACAGCCAGCATGCACGTTGGCACCCAAAAATAATGAATTTTTTCGTAGAACATAAAGATTAACTTAATCAGCATTCACACTAATTTGATTTGAAAAACAATATGGCGAATCTTAATCAGTGTGCACATCAGGCACAGAATTACAAATAGGGCCTTTGCACCACTCGGTGCTTGGGCCCTAAAAATAAGATAAATTGAATTAAGTAGTATAGAGTATAAATGACAATATAAAACAACTTAACACAGGAAATTAATATAAATCTTTTTGTGACATAAACCGATACAGATGGTAGCCATATAAGAAGGTGTAGTCCCTCATTTGTGCAGTTCTGAGTTCTGAGACCATTTTCACAATTGAGAATGACTTCCGGATGGGAGCCAAAACGTCTTGATTCTGAAAACAGTGTCCAGATGACTACGACTGAAACCTTTTCTACGATGGTAGCCATATGTTACCCTACTGTAGCAAGCTCATCAGGACAAAAACACATACCATTACAAGCTCTGTTTCTGAGTGACATACTGTACATACCCAAACTTGGTTCACTTCTGTTTATTTTTCTGTCCCTCTACCCAGGACCCATTTGGCGAGAAGCGGGGTCGTTTCGACTACCAGGGCCTGCTGGCTCGCCTCAGCGCCACGCACAGGCGAATACGGGAGAAAAGCCTGGCAGAGGACGACCACAACGACGATGATTCAGACTCTGATACCAGCTCCTCTGGGACAGACCCTGACAGCCAGGGCAGCTCTCAGCCCTGACTTCCTGGACAGTGCTGGACTCCAGAGCCAACTCCAAAGCCAGGCCTAGAACTAAAGACAAAGGGATCTTTTTGTTTTGTTTTGTTTGCAGTGGAGGAACAAAATCAGAAGAAAAATCAGAAAATCACAGAGGGGAATACGTTTAATGCTTTAGTGAGTTCAGGATTGGAATCAAGCTTCTGTTGTATGGATGTTGCTAGTCAAATGCTGGCAAATTTGGCCTGGAGCGGTGTAATTGTGCTACTTTTGTAGCTATAACCAGCTGTCATTTTGATGTCCTGTTTGATTCTAAAAAAAAAAAAAAAAAAAAAAGTTGGCTGCCCAAATGCTTGATAAATGTTGAGATTAATCAGCCATTGTTGCTTGTGGATATAGAAGGTTAGTTTCATGGCTCAAACCTCAAACTTGCACTGTAGAAATGGACAAAAGAAGATATTGCAACATTCTAAGACAGTTGTTCCACTTTGACCCACAAGCCTAAACAGAAATCTAGGCAGTTTATACTCTTGACCTAGGAAAGACTGTCTGGTGGGGATCTGGAAGGAGAAGGCCTGGAGCTCACCTTGGCTTTGAAGTCGAGGCAGGTTTGGGCCAGACAAAGGGACCTTACAATGGGAAAGTGGTGTGATTGTGTTGCAGTGGAAGGTGATGGTGTTTATCAAAGCAGCCTCTCTTTCAAAGTAGTCCCGTCTTCTTTGAAATCAAGAGAGCAGGGAGGAAAGATGGACCTTTAACACAATGTAAGGTAGTTGGAGAAAGTGACTCTTTGGCAAGACTTTGTGAGTCATGTGCCTTGTCTCCTCCGGCCAGAGTGAAGCCACTCCACAGCTCTTTCACACTGAACCTCAGCTGCCTCTCCAGCCAGGCCATAAAAAAAAAACATCAGCACCTCGCAACTCTGAATACGATTCCTGTGTATTATACAAAAAATTCTGCTTAGCTTTCAGTTCTAATAGTGCTGTTGAATTGACAGTAAATCTGTTTATCAGAAGCCGTTAGAGAAATGTCAGTTTCATTGACATCCACCTTTATACCCTTTATTGTGCTGTTTTCTCATTGTTGTGCTGAAACTAATTTGCAGTGTTAGGGTGCATTGTTTATTTGGAAACCCTGCAGTTCGTTGGGTTTAGGCTCTTGTGATACGTCAAGATACAAACCAAACCATCCTGTGCTTTAGTTAGATCCACCTGGGCTCAGGGGAAATAATGGAGGCAAGTAAAAGTAACTTTCCATGTGTTCACACTGCAAGTAACTCAAGTCACTCTGTTCTGTCTGAATGAGTGGACCGACCAAAGGCTTTGGCTGCATCTATACAGCGATATACACAGCAGGCTAATCAAGCCTTTTCACTGCTTTGGTATTGGTTTCTACATAAATTGATACTTAAAATACTTAGATGGCATTTGCTAACTAAGTAGCTTTTGTTGAAAATAAACAGATAACTCAACCAATATTAATTTGTTGCTTCAGATGTAAGCTTTTCAGCACTAGATGTCAGGCTTGACACAGATTTGGGTTGGTCAAAAACATCAGTAGGGGAAATAAGACGATGAAGAAATCTGAAATCAGGCACTGATTAGCCAACCTTTTTCAGCTAACAGTTTGTTTTATCTGGGCGCAAAAACCGACTCGAAGTTTCACTCGTCAGTGACACAGGAAATGAATAGGCTTGTTGACAGCATTGCTTGCAATGTGAACACAGTGAGGGGTGTTCTCTAAGAAAAGAAGAGAAGGGAGCAGAGTTTGTGAGGATTTATGAGCGGAGGAAACACTCAAAACACTCCACATACCTTATGTACGTTGAAGGTGTTATTAGTGTCTGTAATCATTCCACCTGTTTATACTGGCTGTGAAGAGATCCCTTTCTAGCTTGTCTCTGCTATTAGACATGGGACAAAATCTACAGTTTATTGCAATTTTGTGCTGGCAATGTTCCACCATGGCTCAGCAAGGAAACACTGTCAGTGGAAACAGGGAATTTTGTACTAAAAAGACTAACAAATGAGGCTAGTCAAATCAAGTGGTATCTTCCAGTAAGCTTCAGGTGCATTTTTGCGCTGAACGTTAGGCAGGAATCTCTTCACAGGCAGTATGGAGAGGAGAAACGATTATACTGAGTAACAAGTACCAAACTCTTCCAAAGTGCACACAGGATGTGAGTATTGTTTTGAGATAGTTGAAAGTAAACTTATTCACTTTCTTGCCGAGAATTAGATGAGAAGATTGATATCACTCTCATGTCTGTATGTTAGATATGAAGCTACAGCCAGTTAGCTTAGCTTTGCTTAAAGACTGGAAACAGGGTGAAACAGCTAGTCTGTCTCTGACTGAAGGTAACAAAATCCACCTACTAGCACCTCCTAAGCTTACTAATTAACACATTATATCTTTGTTTAATCTAAAAAAAATGTGTAAAAATGACAACTTGCCATTTCACAGAGATTATATGCAAAGATATAGTCAGGAACATTAACACCCCCCACCCCCCATAAAAAATATAATATAACATACAACAACATATAACATGTTAATTAATGAGCATTAGAGGTGCTGGTCGGTGGTGGGAGGATTTTGTTACTAGCTGTTTCCAGTCTCTGTGCTAAGCTAAGCTAACTGGCTGATGGTCTCATACTTACATCACACCATACTCTGCCAGAAAAAAAATAAGTGTATTTCCCAAAATCTTGAACAATTTCTTTACATCCAAATACAGACTCTTTAACTTCAGCATACCGCCCTTCTTATACTCTTTTCAAGAATCTTTTCAACATGGTGAGACCAGGGGTCAGAGAAATGAATGACTGTTGTGCTTGTTGTATTTACTTTCTGCCTTCCATTTTCCTCCGTCTCAGGCTTTAGCTCTCTACAGCCATGTTGATGGAGAGAAGAGTAGTTTGCCTCTGCTGTCAGTGTTTTGTCAAACCCTGGTTCACTGGCATGGGTTAGGTTGCTAAAGATTCAACTGGGATCACTAATATAGGGCATTCCATTTTATTTGTTTTATTATGGTTATATGGGAAGCAGCTCCTTGCAGAATATATGTGATTGCCAAAATGTCGATTGCAGGAAAATTCCTGAAGTGAAGAAATCATATCCCTGTTTGGTTGTGTTGTGTTGTACTTAAAGCAGGGTTTTTCTGTGGCTGTATAAAGCCTGGATTACTGACCGAAGTGATCATTTCCAGGTCTTGAAAATGTTGGTGTTGTTCAGAAGTTCTGGAAAAGTACAGAATAAAATGTTAAGTCCTGATACATGTGACTAGTCTTTTTTTTCTTGTAGATGTACTGTACACCCACTGTCAATGCAAAGGCGGTGATATTTGTTTTGAGGAGTAATCCAGATAGAACATTCTAGAACAGTTTTCAGCGGATGTGAGTTTATTTTATTTTATTTGTCTTTTATTTGTCCTGCTTCAGCTTTAAAAGCTCATGCAGGACAAACTTGAAAAGCTTTCAGGTTTTACTGTCTAGTGCAGTAGTAGATACATATTTATCTTTAAGCAAGATTTGAGTTTGGTTTTTTTTGGCCACTTGAGGGCAGCAAAAGTAGACGTAGATGTGCTTATTTACACATCCAGCAGACATGGGGTAATATTACCATTAATATGAAGTCATGTTTTTGGTGGCCTGACCAATGTGAGTGCAATATTCACTTTCCTTTTAGTTATTATTTGGTCTCCACCAACTCCTGAGAAAAATGTCTCTTGAGCTGCTAAATGCTCCACTATGTTCACCAGCTAGTTGCTAATCATGTCTGGCTGTTGTTTGGTGCGAGGCAGGTATTGTGCAGTGGGTTTATCAGAGCTTATTAGAGCGCTGAGACTGAACTAAATTAGTACTAAACGTAATTTGGCTGTCAAACCAAAACAATGAGCTTACACAAATGGTCTGTGGAAGTGCAGAGTAGGTGATTATTCTGTGGGTCTGTCACTACAAGCAACCCCCCTTTCACATTATGCAGTTATTTGATTCATTGTTGGTATACAAATATTAGTCAGTACAGCTTTAAGAATATGGGCTGAAAACCAGAGTATCATGTTTGAGCTTTTGGAAAGACAAATGCAAGAAATCTCCAAAAGCTAGCATAAAAAACTAGCTTGAAAGGGATGTGAGACATTGTCTCGCTATAGAGTAGGGCTGGGTATTGAACTTTTTTGGTACTGACCGAAATTTGTGCATAGCACCAAGCATTGAAAACTGAGAAGTACTTATTCTTTTACCGGATAGTTCTTGCTTTAAAGTGAAAATAATTGTTGAAATCGAAAATATGTGATATGTAACACTTTAGACTGTTTTATTTGAGACAACATTTCAAATGTTTTTAACTTGCCTCTTGTTGAAAAAAAAGGTTTTGTAGAAAAGTGTAGATATTTCTCAAAGTAAGGTACAAGTATTGTTGTAGTATCAGCTCTAGCAACAAAAAAATCCATGGTTACCCAGTCCTAATGAGTCATAAGAGTGTATACAATGTTGATATGAGACCATTAGTGATCGAGAAACAAAGTGCTTGACCCTACCGCAAGGTTCCCTCACATGCACAGTTTTTAGGATTTTAGGAAGGATCCTTTGGAGTTTTCTTGAAAACAAAGTTTCTGTTTACATTCAGTCTTACTCACCAAACCACATTGTGTGTCCTTGAGGTCCAGCAAACCTAATTAATCCTTTCTCATTTGCAAAGCTGATTTTCCTTAAATTTTACTTGCTAGCAGTCTTCTTTCCTTTATTACAGCCACCTGTAGATCAGTGGAATAGTGTGAAACCATTGGCAGGTTGTGCCATGTTTATCAAATCATCCACGCACGTGTCCCCAAACAAAACGGGCACCCACTCTTAAAAACACTGCTCCATACGGCTACTAGAGGTAACAAGCTCCACAGGGTACCTGTAAGTTGGAGCAATACTGACATCTTATTCATTCTTCATCTTATTTATTGTTTTTCCTTTTAGATCTCCGCCAGGTCTGCCAAATAGCATATGAACAACACTTCTTTCAGATTGCTTATTATATACAAATGTCTATTTTTTTACAGCAAGAATTGTAGCTAGTTAAAAAGTTGAGGGTTTTTAATAACAAATAACTAGAAGTGTTTACTCAGTGGAATGCAGATCTAGGGTTAGGATTAAGTCATTTTGCATGTTATCACAATGCCTTTTTTGCTTTTTGTGTGTCATTTCACAGCATTTAGGCTGTACTGACTAGGGCTGCATAATTAATCGAAATATGGCCAAGTTTAATATTCAAATTGCAGAAGCTGCAATTAAAAAAAAAAAAAGGTAAAATGTGTGACAACACAGCATTATAATGAAGTACTGTAGTGCTGCAGAGATGCCTTGGTCTACAAATATTATTCTCCAGATGTAAGAAAACATGTCTGAAAACAAGTACAGACTCCAACAAATGTCGCATCATCATGATTTTAATAGTTTTTTTCTGAGAAGAAGAAAATTGTGATGCAAAAATCATTCCCACTAATCATGAATCATATTGCAACTATGATACCTGTCAAAATAATCGCAATAATGACTTATCTTGTGCAGAGTCAGCGTGTCAATTTATGCGCAAATGTCACAGAAAAAAAAAAGTCAGGTGACATAGTATAAAGCATAGTATAACGCGCGACAAAGTCCGTGTAGGGATGAAGACGGGGTGGATGGATGTCAGATGGAGGTGGATGGAGAGGGAGGCACAATGCAAATACCACCTAGAATTTGTTTGTTTTTTGTTTGTTTTTATATAATAGAATAGTAATTGTAGTGTTAATATTAATACATTAATGATAATAGGAATGACAGATATAGGAAAAATACTGTCAGTATTAGTAACAGAGCCAACAACTGTAGTAGCAGTTGTCGAGCAGGAACACAGGGGCAGCAGGCAGCCCACAACCACAGATCCAGTCTCTGCAGCTCCGGAGGCAGAAAGACCTGCTGAAAGAGACAGAAGAAGAGAGGAGAGAAACGAGGAAGCACAAAACTACAGGTAGTAACATGCCATTACTGCATGTTAGTAACATGCAGTAATGGGATAAAAATGCATACAGATGGAGAGGGAGAGAAGGAGAGAAGAAAGAGGTGCATCATGAGAAGTCTCCCGGCAGTCTAGGCCTATAGCAGCATAACTAAGGGATGGTTCAGGACTCAGCCAAGCCAGCCCTAACTATAAGCTTTATCATAGAGGAAAGTCTTAAGCCTGTGGAGGTGGTGTCTGCCTCCCGAACCCAAACTGGGATCTGATTCCACAGGAGAGGAGCTTGATAGCTGAAGGCTCTGGCTCCCATTCTACTTTTGGAGACTCTAGGAACCACAAGTAACACTGCATTCTGGGAGTGCAGTCGGATAATAAGGTATTATGAGATCTTTAAGATACGATGGTGCCAGACCATTACGAGCTTTGTAGGTGAGGAGAAGGATTTGAAATTCTATTCTGGATTTTACAGGGAGCCATTGCAGAGAAACTAATATTGGAAAAATATGATCTCTTTTCCTAGTTCTTGTCAGTACACGTGCCGCAGCATTCTGGATCAACTGGAGAGTCTTAAGGGACTTATTCGGGCAGCTGGACTACTGCAATAAGGAATTGCAGTAGTCCAGCCTAGAAGTAACAAATGCATGCACTAATTTTTCGGCATCATTTTGAGACAGGATGTGCCCGATTTTTGCAATGTTATGTAGGTGAAAATAGGCAGTCCTTGAAGTTTGTTTCATGTGGGAGTTAAAGGATAAATCCCGATCAAAGATAACTCAGAGGTTCCTTACGGTGGTGCTAGAGGCCAGGACAATGCCATCTAGATTAATTATATCTTTAGATAATTTGTCTCGGAGGCGTTTGGGGCCAAGTACAATAACTTCAGTTTTGTCTGAGTTTAACATCGGAAAGTTGCAGGTCATCCAGGTCTTTATGTCCTTAAGGCATGCTTGAAGTTTAGTTAACTGGTTAGTTTCATCTGGCTTGATCGATAGATATAATTGAGTATCATCTGCATAGCAATGAAAGTTTATGGAGTGTTTCCTAATAATATTGCCTAAAGGAAGCATATATAAGATGAAAAGAATCGGTCCAAGCACAGAACCTTGTGGAACTCCATGACTAACTTTGGCGTGCACGGAGGACTCACCGTTAACATGTATAAACTGAGACCGATCTGATAGATAGGATTCAAACCAGCTTAGTGCGGTTCCTTTAATGCCAATTACATGTTCCAGTCTCTGTAATAGGATGTGATGGTCAATGGTGTCGAATGCAGCACTAAGATCTAACAAGACAAGTACAAGTCCATTGTCTGATGCAATTAAAAGGTAATTTGTAATTTTCACCAGTGCTATAATGCACTCTAAATCCTGACTGAAAATCCTCAAATAAACTATTGTTATTTAGAAAGTCACACAACTGATTGGCGACTGCTTTCTCAAGGATCTTAGAGAAAAAGGGAAGGTTAGATATAGGTCTATAGTTGGCTAAAACCCCTGGATCAAGGATGGGCTTTTTAAGAAGCGGTTTAATTACAGCTACTTTAAAGGATTGAAAGGATAGCCTGTTAATAAAGACAGATTGATCATATCCAGTAAAGAGGTGCTAACTAAGGGTAAAACGTCTTTAAGCAGCCTAGTTGGAATGAGGACTAAGAGACAGGTTGATGGCTTAGATGAATTAATCGTCGAAGTCAGCTGAAGAAGATCGACAGGAGCAAAGCAGCCAAAACACACATCAGGCTCTACAGCTGTTTCCAAGGTTCCTGTGTTTGAAGACAAGTCGGCACCAGCATAAAGGCAGATGAAACTAACCAGTTAACTAAACTTCAAGCATGCCTTAACCCAATGTACACAAAGGAAATATATAAAATACATTCTGTTTATTTCACAACATATTTGGCTCTTACAGACATTATATAATATTAATTGTATTTATTCCTTTGTAATATTTTGTATTTAATGAGTTTCCTATTTATTTATCTTTGCAAATTATAAATGCTCAACCCTCAAAATCATTATGGTTGAACTTTTCAAAAGTCAGATATATGTAAATAACACCTTGCTTAAAGACAGCTGCTGTTTCATTGCCATCATTTATTATTATATAATATTATTATTTTCATTACTACAGCAGAAGTTAAAAAGGTTCCTCACAGAGCTTCAAAAGGTTCCTCAGAACCTTGAAGAACAGGTTCTTCTAAGAACCTTTTCATGAAGGTTCCTCAAAGCACCTTAAGAAACCTCTTAAGGTGGTTAAATTGGAGAACCTCCAAATGTATACATGCAGTGGCCATACAGCAGTTTTTCAGGACCTTGCCATATGTGGTGAGTGTCACTAACAGCAGAAACTGAACACTTCCTAACTAACCTTTTTTGCTCCTGCTTTGAGCATCCCTGTCTTTTAATGAGCAAAACTATACATGTCCCGAAACTCATTTGTCCATTCGGTGCAACCTTTACATCAAAAATGTGAAATATTTGATTGTAAAAATAGCACTGTGTGTTTGTGTCTGTGTGTGTGTGTGTGTGTGTGTGTGTGTGTGTGTGTGTGTGTGTGTGTGTGTGTGTGTGTCTGTGCGCGCGTGCGTGTGTGTGTGTGTGCGTATGAAGTCATAGAAGCTGAACGATCCCAATACATCACAATGGCCGTTTGTCACCTGACTGGAATCACGTTTCAAAAATTGTGAATTAAATGTTCAGTTTCACAGCTCTTGCATTACTGAGAATCCCTGATAAAGTAAGAACCTAAATGTTGGTTCAGAGTCATTCTTTCTACTTCTAATGTTCATATTCTAATGTGCCATAAATGTTGTCTTTCAATATACGACCCTCTACTAGCCATTGACAAATTTCACCCCTCCATATCAGTCGCTGGAGTGAGCCACCTTAACAACCTCCTTAAGACTCAGGATTGCCATCTATAGCCCACTGCTATCTCATTTGTTCTGCATACATTGCTGAGAGTATTTCAGACAAATCCCTGCATAACACTGTACTCAAGTACAGCAGTACTCTGCCTGTCATGTACAGTGTACAGTATACTCACACTGTAAACTTTTGCACAATCTCATGTAAACATTTTGCACATTGCACATCCCTGCACAAACTGTCATTTAAATAACAGGCATATTTTACATTATTTTATATTAAAATATCAATATGTGTATATTGATATTGAAGTTGAAATTTATTGGGATAAACAGATAAAGTTAACTGCAGGCACTCAATGAGAGCCATCCACAAACTATTCAGCTGGAAATAAAAATCACTGTGCCTTAGACTTCCTTTCTAACACCCCTATTAGACAAGAATGGAATAACCTGTTGGCTACTCCTGTACGGAGTACAGGGCTGTGGTGGGTAACTTTGTTTCATGGTGTGAGCAGAACCATCTGCAGCTCAATGCGACAAAGTCTAAAGAGCTGATTGTGGATCTAGGGAGGGCCAAGACACCAACGACCCCGGTTTCCATCCAGGGGGTCAGTGTGGACATTGTGGAGGACTACAAGTACCTGGGAGTACACTTGGATAACAAACTGGACTGGTCCAAGAACACTCAAGCTGTTTACAGGAAGGGCCAGAGCTGCCTCTATTTTCTGAGGAGGCTGAGGTCCTTCAACATCTGCCGGACAATGCTGAAGATGTTTTATGAGTCTGTGGTGGCCAGTGCTATGCTGTATGCTGTTGCATGCTGGGGCAGCAGGTTAAGGGTAGCGGACGCAAACAGACTCAATAAACTGATCCGTAAGGCCAGTGACATTGTGGGGGTGAAGCTGGACTCTGTCAGTGGTGTCAGAGAGGAGGATGCTGGCCAAACTACACACCATCTTGGACAGTGTCTCCCACCCGCTCCATGACGTGCTGGTCAAACAAAGGAGCACCTTCAGCGGAAGACTCATCCCACCAAAAAGCACCACAGAGCGCCACAGGAAGTCATTCCTGCCTGTGGCCATCAAACTATTTAACTCCTCCCTCTAAGGGTTAGTCTGTATGACCCTAGGTCACTGAACTGGACATTGATCATTACATCTCCACCATAATTGAATAATTGTGCAATATTCTGTGTACTACTCCCGTGCAATATTAGTTTTCCCATGTTAGTTTTTCTTATTTATTGTTATTGATATTATATACCTCTATTACTCTCGACAGTACATGCACCTCTGCTTATTACTTATTACTTATTTTGTTACATTGTATTATTATATTGTACTATCATCATCAACCGGTAAACCCACTTGGTACTTGACACTTAGTTTATCTTATACTTATACTGACCTGATACTTAATTTATTTTCTGACCTGTTTTTATAGTGTTTTATAGTGTATCATATTTTTTGCTAGTACTTTCTCCTGTGTGCACTGACGTAAAGGCAAGCTACTGTAACAAAGAGTTTCCCTACGGGGATCAATAAAGTATTTCTGATTCTGATTCTGATTCTGATTCTGGCTGTGATAGGTATTTCCAAACCATGATGTCTTAAGGTGTAGAAAATCTATTCGATGTGCTAACACGTCAATTTGTTGTGTTAATGCGCAAAAATATAGTGTGTTAACACGACCACATTCTACATGTTAACATGCATTTTAATGTAGACTAAACATGAAATATCTAAGATCTTCCATAATTTTCTACAGTTTTTATTGAATGTTTTGAAATCCATGTTAGCCTTTAATTGCATGTATTGTCTTATTCATATTAGTGAGAACCCGTAAGACAGAAACTATACTGTGACTTAAGTGTGTTGAAAATAAGTCCATCTTGAAACGACTCCAAGCTTGAAAGCCTATATAAAAGCCATCAAATCCATATGCTATATCAGTTATTTAAATTTAATAAGTTGAAATTGCAATTTAATTCATCCAGGTCTTAATAATAATAATAAGAGTAAACTTTATTTCTGATAGAAATTATTTTCAAAGACCATTTACATTGCCCTGTCTGGAACAACTTTACCATCATATTTCTGAGTGCTGCTACAAGAAGGTTTGCTTCACATTTTGATTTGTTTGATGATCTGAAACATTTAAGTGTGACAAACATGCAAAAAAACAAGAAATCAGGAAGGAGGCAGATACTTTTTCACACCACTGTATATGCAGAAAGTTCCAGAATTTTACTCACAGATAAGTACTCCCAGTACTTGTTAAGTACTAAGTTTATATTTGTCATTTATGTCAGAACCACCTTAAAGTCCATTCTGACATCGATAGGGAGCTAATGAAGGGACGCGAAAACTGAGCCATTTGAATTCCTTTCATGTGCAGGAGGCCAGACAACCAAACATTACAGTAATACAATCTAGATGAAACAAAAGCATTAACTCATTTTAGAATGTTGCGTAGGTGGCAAAAGGCCATCTTGGTGATTTTAGTGTGCTGATCAAAATCTCTACTGTACACTGTACTCCATATAGGTTTGTTATTAGTATTGACTGCTGAAGCCTGCAGGCCTAGGCATTAATGCAGCATCTATTTAATATTCATGAAGCTGCTCTTAACTGCATAAAATGTTTTACTACATCCAAACACTTGGTTGTAATTGTGATAACTTTTATTAATTGTCACCCTTTATGAGGGCATTGAAATCCGTTGTACCTTCCTCTATTGTCCTTGTTTCCCATTACCCACATCTGGGTTTGTATCGTTCACTGTATATTTTGGTAAAAGTTGAAATCCAATAAATATGTAGAACATACATACATAAATGTTCTAATATTATACTGACTATCAATTGGTGCAATAGAGTATGACAATATCAATGCAAAATATTAACAGTAAGACAAGTACAACAGTAGGGAAGATGATGCTGGAGCTTCATTTAATTTAAACACATTAAGAATTGTGTTTGAATGTTGAATGTTTTGCCCCAAGCACCTAGTTAAAATCTGTTTGTCATTGATAATTTGTTTCTAAGAGCTTTTGGGAAGTCCCTTTTGCCTACAAAATGTACCTTTCTCAACGGAAAAAGCTCAAAATGAACATCGACATTCTGAACACAAATTATTGGGAGAACCATGTTGTCTTTCATTTTCATCTAAATTTTGAGTTTCTCATTTTGAAATTTGTGTATTGAAGCTTCTGGAAAGAAGTAACGGCAGTTTTTGATGTTGATCATTGAGACATTTCTGTCCAAGGGCTTACATAAATAATGCAGTTAATTAATGTTCTTAAATAGTAAAGTCTCAAAAAATGACTGCTATTGAGCAGTTGGTTGCATGGAAAGGAACATAAACCTACCAAAAATGTAAGACACTTTGGAGTAAAGTATATACCAAACGGTGATTCACGTCAGAAACAGACGTACTGAGTAACAACACAAGACAGCCACTTGTGTTCTTAAAGATTTTCTTTACTTAGCAATTAAGGCTCCACTTCTGTAATGGACACTGGTTTTATGTCTTTTTGACCTTGTCTGTTCTGCATTGTAGTTGACCAACATTAGCCTGCTGGAGTATAATGAAAATCCACTACAACGCAGCTGTTTGAAAACAGCAGGAGTGTGTCGTAAAGTGTCTACTGCATAAACAAAAGAACTAAATTCCTCTTTTCTTTTTGTGTTAAAGTGGAAAGAAGTGGCCATTGGAGTGGGTGGCGTGCACTTGTTGATGCTTCCAGTTTATTAGGTACCCAAGTACCAAAGGTGCTGGAGCCCTCTATGTTTTTTCGTATTATTATTTGTTCTTATTCGTTCTTTTTTCTTACTCAATTCTTCAATAAAACACTGAAAAATGAAATTGTTTCTTCTTTAATATCACACACACACACACACACTGTGTATTGAAGAGTCCACTTAATTATATCTACATCCAAGATAACATAAAATTTACTTGGGAATTTGTTCAGAGAATAGTCATAAAAAAACATGTCAACATTCTAAAATGTTGCATCCTTAACTTGTCTCTACATAGACACCATACTGGCTCTCCTATGAATTACCATAGGAGTACTAACAGTACTATTGAAATATCAATACATCATAGATATATACATTAGAACATATCAATTATTCACACTAATTAATTGATCACATGCTTTGCCTACACATTCCATCTATATCAAATAATAGAAATGCCATGGCATACAGCACCTTGATTTCGGAAATGGCAGCCTGTTAGACAACTTTATACAAACCTCATTTTCATAGAGGTTGACAAATAGAATCAAGTACATGTTTTATTATAGGTAATTATGGATAAAACTACAATACATGAGGTGTTTAAGTAATCACATCACTTTAAAACAATGTGAACTTGCCAAGTCCTACCATCACATTGTGAACTTTTGAGCAATAAAAAGTTTTTTTGAAGCTGAAGTCTGAAGATATTAGCAGTGCTTTTTGTCATTATGATATACATTTTTTGAACACTAACAACTTGAACATATAAAGTAGGGTGACCAGATGCCCCTGTTTCCTGGGGATAGTCCCTTGATTTGATACATCTTCCCTGACAAGATTTATATCCTCGAGATTATGCTATGGGAAGTGTAATATAATGGCATCTTTATGGCAAATGAGATGATAATGTGGAACAATTATTGTGTATAGCCAATTAGCCATATGACCACAGTAAAAACACACATAATTATAAATGTGTGTTCTGTGGAAGTATGAGAGAATGAACACTTTGAACCAGTGTTGAACCTGAACACCTCAGGTTCAACACTTTGCCGTAGTTGAACCTGAGGGTCACGAAGGTGATCAGTAAAAAGGCCACCCCCCCCATGCAGCAACATATTTAACTCCCACTGCTTTTGAGGGCCCCTCATATCTGTAATAATATGGTAAAAATTGTATTTCATCTAATTATCATTTTCAATTTTAAATTCTGACCAAACAGCCGTTTTTCCTATCCGCCCAAACCAAGAGTGCACTTTCAGTTCTATATTCTAGACCTCCAGGTATGAGAAACAGTAATTTACTGAGAGTTCAATTCAGGTGGAGCAGGAGCTGCAAATGGATAAAGCATGCACCTCGCAGACATATTTGCCAAACTTGCAGCAGGTGATGAAAGAGCAAAATTGTAAGTTCTGCAATTTGTAAATTCTTTCTCTGTATACTGTCATAGCTGGATACACACACACACACACACCACTCTCTAACATTCATATCAACAAACACACAATTCAATTTCAAACATTTGCTTTATTGGTTCCATTAAACAGCAACATTGCCCATTTAGGAAACCAGGAAAAAAACATGCATTTTCCCCATAGGCCATATATGGAAATGGCTAAATATGGTACAATTTGGAAGCCAGGATGAAAGCCTGACATAAGAGAATGCATGATTTTATACTGTAAACCTCAGTGGGATCCAAAAACTGCAATTTTAATGGGTTTCAATGGGGCAGTTTTTGTCCTTAAGTCATGTCACTATTTTATTCCTAATTTTATCCTGGATGTTTTTCTTTTTTTCCATTTTTTAGATTTTAAAGTACTCCCCTACTTTCCCTTCATTTTAATACAATGTCAAGCTTGAAAATGATTAAGCCATCCACTAAAGCTTAACCTTTATATTTTGTTACAACAATACGATATAGGAACGTGTGTGTGTGTGTGAAAACTTGTACTAGCTACATCGTGAGGACTTAAACACATTTTTTTACCTACAGAGTGAGGACATTTTTGGAAAGTGAAGACATTTTGTATTCCTGACAACTTCAAGAGGGCTGTTTGAAGGTTAAGACTCAGAGACTTGGGTTTTAAGGGTTAGTTTAGAATTAGGCACTTAGTTGTGATGGTTAAGGTTAGGGTAAGGGACTAGGGAATGCATTATGTCAATGACAAGGATCTCACAAGGACCTCACAGAGATAGAAGTTCAAGGGTGTGTGTGTATCTACCTGCAGGAGATGTACTGTACTTCACAGGTAATATCTTCCATATGTAGTGAGGTCATATTCAAAACCTTGGTCTCCTACATCTTTGCACTCATGTGGCTCCTCGAGATTTGCTGTAAACAGTGATGCACCTTTGTTGGAGAAAGTTGTTGAGTTGTTTTATGGGTGCAATAGCGTTTATGGAACTTAGACTGACATATGGTTTTACAAAGGAGGCCTCTAGGCCCTGTGATTGCTGTTTTGGGTAATGGGGCACCAGATGTCCAAACCATAATGTACCTCGAGAAGACTCTGAGCTACTGCAGTCACTTTCTTTGTCTCCTCTTTCTACTGATTTTTGATAGCTGATGTAACTTGTAACCACCACCCACCTTTTTGCTATAAAAAGTGTACTGTTTGGAATGTAAAGGAAATGTTGTGGTGGCTGTGCTGATGAGAACATGCCGCTCCAATGCTTCTCTGTGATCTCTGACAGATCTGTGTTTATATTAAATCCAAGACAGCCATTTTGAATTGAATGTGCACTTTTCAGCCATTTTTCGGTATTTACAGGCTCTGTACCTTAACAAACTCCTCCTACAGAATTCATCAGATCAACTTAAAATTTTTGCAGTGCAATCTAAAGACCTTTGCCATCAAAAGCAGAAGTGCTAAGGGTGAGTTTCGTTGAAGGGCGTGTCCATGGTGTGGTGTTGAATGTCGATGTTTCGCCATGACACAGGAAGTTGTAACTTGATTGTACGATGGTCAGCCTGAAGAAATCTACTGCTTTTTAAAGTAAACTGGCAGGATCGTCACCACTCACGCTATGTGAAGTGAAGTTCACACACAGGTGTTAAGTTTGGAGGATTGTGGGAGAGTTCAGAGGCTCATAAAAAGTTAAAGTCACACAAATGAATCAATTCATCTGTGAAGTCCCAGTGATCCCAACAGTTCTATGGAATTGACAGTGTGTGAAAGTAACAATATCAAATACACTACACTGCTCCTTATTTGAGAAATTTGAATGAAAATCAAAACATGACAAATGAAGAAGATGATGACAGAAGGTTATTGTGAAGCACAGGTAAAACATCTGCATGATATAAGTTTTAGTCCTTAGTGTGGGTCAATCTCCTACATGTCCCACTTTGTGGATCCTACAATTCCCATAATGTGACTCAATAGGTCTTTCTTTAGACCTTCCCTGACTGTACCGGTACTGTATATGCCCACGTCTTTCAAACTTGACGTCCCCAGTTTGCAATTGCGGTATTGTCACTTGAGTCATTTTCTCTCTTGACAAAGCTTCTCCAGGGCCATAGAATGATCACATGCTGAGTAGTACTAATCATGACCAGTAAACTGATCTTCATGTGTAAAATCGGTGGAGTACCCCTTTAATCAGTCCCACTTTATTCACTTTCTTCAAGACATTAGCTGGTATTACACTTATTTGATGATGTATTATTTTCAGCAGAACCAGCTGTGGCATTACATTTTAACAAACAAGTCTGAATCAAAAAATAGCAAATTAATTAGAGAAATTAAAGTGTCCAGTGATCCATCAAGAATGTTTTGTCATGTGATTCCCACAGCAGTTTCTTCTCTCACATCCTGGAGGTGAACTCCACTCTTCTGACCAGGGACCTGCTCACCTCGGATACAGAACGACAACCTACACACACACATACACACAGAGAGAGAGTGGTCTGAAAAAATGGTTGACAGATGGGTATTTCCACAATGAAGATGTGTGTGTGTTTCATGTTCTTATATCCCAGTGGGGACTTTAACCTGAATGCACACTAACCCATGGGAACTCGTGTCAACGTGGCGAAAAAAATTTAGGACCCCATGGGTAGAGACTGCTTTTTGAGACTTGGTTTTAGGGTACAGGTCACAATTGGGTTAAGGTTAGGGTAAGGGTAAAAGGTTAGGCACTTGTGATGGTTAAGGTTAGGGTAAGGAGCTAGGGAAAGCATTATGTTAATGACTGTCCCGACAGGGATAGTGAAACAAACGTGTGTGTGTGTGTGTGTGTGTGTGTGTGTGTGTGTGTGTGTGTGTGTGTGTGTGTGTGTGCGCGCGCGCGTTACCTGATAGGGCCATAGCCAGTCGCAGCTCCTCTTTTATAAGTTCCAGAAGCTCAGTAACTCCCTGTTCCCCCTGAACACACACACATAACATGTTTGTTTAGTTGTGTGTCATCATAACAATCTTTGTTTTGGAGCCAAACATAGGTAAATGTTTTGTTACATGACTTTGACGACCAAAATTTGAAGTCCAAAAACATTTCAGTTTCTAATACATTGGAAATGAAATTAAGAAAAGCAAATCAGAAGCGTTCAGTTTCATACCTGCACGCACAAATACAGGAAAAAAATCAAGTTGTTTGGGCTAGTGGTAGCCAACAAATTCTAACATTTTTGTTAAATATAGCATCAGAGTGGTTGGGACTCTCAGGCCTTCTCCTAATTAAATCTTATGAGACTGTAAATGAGTGTGGCGCTTCACCTGACAGGCGAGTCCCCACAGCACTGGTCGGCCAATGAAGACCGCCTTTGCTCCTAGCGCTAAGGCCTTTAGGACGTCTGTCCCTCGCCTCACTCCTCCGTCCATGTAGACATCACAGCGACCCCGCACTGCCCTCACCACCTCCTCCAACACATCCAGCTGCATACACAAACACACACATTTACTTTATATTTATATTGTCAAATAAAGTAAATTTAAAAGTTGTCTGGTAATATTCTCTGTTTATCTATCAACAAATTGCATGGAAAAAACAAAACCACTAACAAGTATGGTTTGTGTATCCAGACCCTGATATATTATATTTCTCTGTGCCATAGGGCTCCATTGTTGCATTGTTGTTTTATAACTGTACAGCAAAATAATTCAACCAGCTGTTTTTTGGCTGCTGTGAGTACAAAGGACACTGATAGAGGTTAATACATTAAAATGTTTAATAATGCTGTATAATATACAACTTTGTTTTGCTAGGAATCTCCCTTCCAGTAAATGTAAATAATGCAACAGAGGAGCGGGTTGTCAACATCTGTGTGAGCGTCTCCTCGTGTCTATGTAGTGTGTGGCGATGCAGGGGGGTGTGGGGACACGGGAACACCGACTAACCATAACTCAGTGTAGCATGGAGGTTCTCGGTTTCTCCACTGGAAAGACAGTCAAGCACGTTTATGCCCCTTTGTGAGAATTTCTGTGTGGGTTCTTTGGGTTGTAGTTGGGCTAGTGGTTCTACTATGAGAGGCTCTCCCACTGTGTGTGGGGGAGTAGCAGTACATAAACAGTCATAGCCCTGCTGTTTGTAGTGCTGTTATAGTGGTTCTGTTAACATTACATTATTTGTTAGGTCTAAATGTATAGTGAAGCTGAATATAGACCAGTTATCCACGAGCCCATGTGTTTGTTTTAGACTGCCACAGTGTTTGGGGGAAGGGGATAGGGTTAGGGAGGCACAATGCAAAGTCCACGTAGAATTTGTTTGTTTTTTTGTTTTTTGTTTGTTTTTATATAGTGGAATAGTAATTATAGCGTTAATATTAATAAATTAGTAATAATAGGAATGACAGCTATAGGAAGAATAATGTCAGTAACAGAGCCAATAACAACAACTGTAGTAGCAGTTGTCGAGCAGGAACACGGGGGCAGCAGGCAGCCCACAACCACAGACCCAGACCCCGCAGCTCCGGAGGCAGAAAGACCTGCTGAAAGCGACAGAAGGAGAGAGGAGAGAAACAAGAAAGCACAGAACTACGGGAGAGAGACGATGTTGAGTTAGTAACATGTAGTAATGGGATAAAAATGCATACAGATGGAGAGGGAGAGAAGGAGAGAGGAAAGAGGTGCATCATGTGAAGTCTCCCGGCAGTCTAGGCCTATAGCAGCGTAACTAAGGGATGGTTCAGGACTCACCCAAGCCAGCCCTAACTATAAGCTTTATCATAGAGGAAATTCTTTAGCCTAGTCTTAAATGTGGAGATGGTGTCTGTGTCCCGAACCCAAACTGGGACCTGATTCCACAGAAGAGGAGCTTGATAACTGAAGGCACAGGCTCTGCCCATTCAATCAAATGTAAAATGCAAGTCTCCTTCACAAACGATCCAAGGCACACTGCAGGATTTGTGCAAAACTAAAATGTCTTTATTTAAATGGCAATATGTATTAAAAATGACCAACGCGTTGCGACCAACACAGGTCTTCATCAGGGTCGTTGTCAAAAGTACTGTGTTGTGTTACTCTAATGCGTTGAATGAAAGATGGTTCTCTATCAATGTGTTAGCCTATTGGTAAAAAAAACAAGTGATACATCATCTATAGAAAGGAGACAAAAGAAGGGGAGGGAAGGGGGATGGAAAAAAGTGACAACAGAGAGGGTAAACCTAAATATTAAAAAGATATAATATAGTCAAGGTGCACCTAATCCTTTCCTTATAGAAACATAATAAATAACAATAATAACCTGGACCACACAAAGAATCCACATTTTTCTAATCATGGCTACAAGCACATAATTACTACAAAATCACCATGACATCAATAGTTTCATATATTAAGATACAATCTTCACATTATTCCTGAAGTAATATTTCACAAAAAAGGAGAAAAGTATATCTCCTCATTGAGGCCAGGGTATTTCGTTGCTTTCAGTTGTACAATCCAAAAGGTCTCGCTTTGGAGTAGCCTTTTTAGGTGGTCGCCTCCTCTAATGTTCTTTTCAACAACTTCCACCATGACTTTCAGTGCCAACAAAGGCTCTGCTGCCTGTCTCGCTACCTACCTATTAACGTTACAATGAAGTTCATCAAAAATGTAGAGACAAGGTGGACAGTAGGCCACTTTTTTTATCAAAGGGGGTACCCTCTTTGTCTTTACGGAAAGTCTGTTATTTAGCTAACTCAATGGCATAACATCAACTACTGACAACATAAACAAGAAAACCATGTTAATTAGATTAACTATATTGTGAATTTGGCTGCATTAGAACATAGTACAGGTGATGATGATGATGAGAGCAGGTGGAGACTTCGCAGAGGTTTAATGGGCTGAGTAACTGCCTGTCTCTGCCTGCCGGGGCTGTGTGGCAGTAAAGTTAAGAAGACAACCATCTGTCGTCTAAAAATCCATATAACCGGTCACACAGCTGGTGTCATTAACCTGTATTTATGTTGTATTTATGTTAGGTGACCACAGAGAGGGCAGAAGGCAAGGGGATAGGATGGAGGTTAAAAGGGCTGATGCTCACTACCGGGCTCTCTCTACAACCTTGACTTTTTTGGGAGGATCTTTTAATTTTTTCTCATCCTGGATTTAAATCTTATTTCAGCTTTCCCTTGTGAGATTTTATGTAAAAAAATCACAATCAAAAAGATGGCTTTTGTGTGCGCCACAGCTCATAAAGATGTCAGTTTTGAGAGACAGAATAGACGTGGGTCTTTATAGGTCTAATTATTAATGGTTGAACATTATCTCTCCACAGAGTGCATCATTTTTCACTTGCCTACAGCAGCTCCTAACTTCATTTTGCTTTGCATCTTAACAGAAAGCAGAACTCCAGCAAAATGGAAAATGTCATATGAAGTGAGCCTACGATATAATTCAAGTTAATCTATTCATGTGTGAATTTAAATTAAACATACTGACTGTGGTGGTTTACAGTTTGGAATGTTAAATGTTAAAAAGCACCAAAGGTAACAGGAGCGTATGGCAAGCTTCTGGTGTGCTGAAGACTTAAAATAAAAATTTCAATTATAGCTAGATACATTTTTTTGAGCGTCACAACCCCCGCGAAATGACTAGTTTCACTATCAGAATTTGATCCATTCGGTCTGATAACATTTGGAAAGTCTAGAAGAGCTGCATGATTAAATAATTGTAGAATAAGACGATTTCAGGAAAGCAGTGCAAGATGATTTGAGGACAGCAGTGCTGCCACTACCAGCAGTGCTGCCACACTAACCATATAAGCATATGGTAGTGTTCCAGAAACCCAAAGAAGGAAGTTCTGTGAATTTAGGTGATAACCTGAAGAATCTCACCTCAATATGTGGAGGAAACAGGAAGTGACACTAGACCAGTGGCTTAATTCCTGTGATGCCTGCACTTAGAAAATTAAAGATCTTATTTTACTCCAGTTTAGGGTTGCTGTGCCATGAGCGAGATGTAAGTAGCCCAAAACATGCAGCTGAGCTAGCTGATTGTTATGAGATGGCTCACAGTGGTAGGACTAGTGAAGTGGTTGGAATAAGGAGGCCAAATGATGAATGAGTGGACAAGAGCAAGAGGCCAGAACTGGCTTCAGCAGTAGTCAACGGCTGTGGGTGGGGGCTGGCAGACAACAGCAGATGGCCGACTGGAGATGAGTCGGCGCTGGCAGGGCATTGGCCGAACAAAGGTCTGGCAGGGTGTCGGTGGGGGCGGCTGACTGGAGGTCTGGCAGGACGTTGGACTCCAAGGTCCTCTGCCCATCCAGGTAGCAATTTCTCCAACCAAGGCTTAGAAGACACTGTCTGGTGTGCCAGTGACAAGGCCGACTCCCTATGATCACTACTGCAGGCATTTTTCCAGTCATTTTGAAAGACACAGAAGGGTATAAGTCACCTCATGTAGTACCTTCAGTAAATGATCCATCTGCAGGGTCCATTATTGGCCAGAATGTACTGTCACAGCTGGTGTGAGTAGGGCAAAAGGAATAGGACCCAAAGGCAGATGAAGGAGGTAGAGCTGGTGCAGGTCGAAGATTTATTTACAACAATAAAGTGCAAAGGCTTGCTGGACAATGAAGCAGGCAAGGATCAACACCAGAGAGGCAGCCCAAAACAATCTAACGAATCCAACTAGGAGCAGGCAGGAACCCAAAGTCCAAACAATCAGGCAGAAAGTCAAATGGGCAGGTCAGGCAAATAGAAGGCTGGAAAGCTATGCAAAACACATTAGACAATCTGCCAGAGGAACAATGGATTTCGGCCGGTATATACAGTATAGTGACTGGCAGATAAGGGAATGAGGTGCAGGTGGGGAGATGGGCAGGGAAGCTCAGGTGAGGGGAATGAGGTGATTGCAGGGCAGTTGGGAGTGGCAGGATCTGGAATAAAAGGAGTAGGTTTGAGGGAATCTGGTGGACAGGTAAATAATAATGCTGAAGGAGCCTGGGAAAGTGGAAATGTGGCTGGAGAGAGGGACAGCGAGGCATAATGATACACACAATTGAGGCTGACATTATGACAAAGTTTCAAGAAGGTGGGTCTTACCTAATATGCCAGGGCACACGCCAGAGGAAGAGAAAGTAGAGGAGGAAGAGAGGAGAGCGGCATGCTGCTGAGGGTGGCACTCTTTTTGCTGAGACCGTGATGGACAATTAACTATAACCCTAATCCCTTAAGTATTTTGGTTTAGTTTATGTCTGTTGTGGCCTGTTAGTAGCGGGGCAGAGTGTCACAAGGTACGTCATACATTTTTCACTGATTATTGTGTGGGGGTTAAGTGGAAAGAATATTGGATTTTCTCTGGAAAAAAGAAAATAACTTCTGTTGCAATAAACACTATAAAATTGGACCAGGATCAACTGATAATGAATAAGTGAAGTGTACACGTAATTTAGTAACTCAAAAAAGTGGATTTAGTGTTTTACCAGTGCTACCTGTGCAAAGACAGTAGGAACCAATGGACTTGGAGCTGAGTGCCACAGATATGGAAGTCAGAAAGTATTGAGAGATCTAACACATTGTTGATTTTGCTGTAAGAAAGGTATAGAAAAACACCAGAAATGTCCTTTAAAGAGTGAGACCAGAGTGAGATGAAAAAAATTAGGACAAGTTTAGATGCCATATTTAAGTTTATTGTAAGTCTACAATATGGCATTATTGTAGTATAAAAAGGTCCAGAAGATTCAGATTGTTATAGGTACAGTATTATTAGAACATAATGTTTGATTTTCTGGACTGTAGCTGTTCAGTGAAAAAAGTTCCATCATATCAGATGGATGACACCGTCTGATACCTGATATTACACACACACGCACAAAGACACACACACAGACCGTGGCAGGAACCCCATCCAGTTGTCGAGCTCCGTGATTGGACACCAGGATGCCATCAACACCATAGTTCACAGCCTGGACAGCATCCTCACCTGACCACACACACACACACACACACACACAATGCTGAACAAGTTAATCTTGAACCAGACAAAGTCAAGCACATTAAGTATTAAATACCGTCTGCTGGTACCTCTGAATTGGACCTACAGTATGTGAGCAACCACCTTAAGAAACATTTTGGCTCCGTTTTATGCCAACTTACTTCAGGATTGGGACAATGTAGGCAAAAAGTAAGGCTCCACTCGGGGCCCCTTTTCAAATATGTGTGTTATTAATTGGCAAACTAGAAGTGGGAAGCTTTTCTTAAAATTTCCAGGAAGGCAAATAACAAAAACTACACAACACTAAACATTGATCTTCATCACTTACTTGTACTTTACTGTATAGAGCAACAGCACTGGTTTGGGCTGAAAAGCCAAATTTATTAAATTTTGCAAATTAAATCTGAGATTTTACTTTTTGGAGAATCACATTAAAATCTATTAACAATAGTGTTATGTAACTATAAAGACACACTGGGGTAAGCAAAAGGTGTGTGCGCGTGTGTACCATTCAGGACTCCTTTCACAATCACAGGTAGATGTGTGTGACTTTTCAGCCAGGTGATGTCGTCCCAACAGAGAGTGGGGTCTATTGCTTTTGCAACATAAACAGCCAAACCACTGTCATTGCCATAGTTTCCCTCAGAGAAAGCCAGAGAGGCTGTTGAGAAGTTAGACATGCTGGGAACACACAATACACAGGCACACAAACAAACACACACACAATGGAGCAACACAGTGAAGAGTTAAAGTAGGATGCCACCATATGCTCTGTGGTCTCTATGGTTGAATTTGGTAAGTGATTGCATTTTCCTCTGCTCTTGCTGTTGTGTTTGGTTCCTACCTCAGATGTGGGGGCAGTTTAAAGTGGTTGCGCATGTCGTTGCATCTCTTCCCCAGGTATGGCGTATCCACAGTAACAAAGATAGCCTTATAGCCCACCTCCTCTGCCCGGTGGACCAATGATAGTGTGAGCTCTCTGTCCTTATAGATGTAAAGCTGCAGCCACAGGACACCCCCACCGCCCAGTGAGGTTGTCATTGCTGACATCACTTCCTCTATAGTGGAGGTGGCCCAGGAGCTTAGCATCATCCCTGTTCCCACTGCTCTGCATGCTGGGTAGACACATAATATTAATGGTGTTAAGGGTCTTTTCGAGAGTGGTTTAAAAATTCTACCCAGAACCTTGTCAAATCTTGAACATGGACTGCCTCCAGTGATCCAGATAACTTGGAAAACCTACTTATTGGATTGAGCCTCAGACATATAAATTAAATTCTCATCAGTTACCTTACAAAGAAATTTTTTCTTTTCTTATTTTGTCATTGTCAAGTCAAACCCAAAACACACAAAAGTGGGTATGCAAATATTCCTCTAATTGGCCTTATTAGACCAGCCGATGTATTAGGTATAAGTAATTGTATCATATATGAAGAGAAGCTCAATATCGCTTTCATTCTATATTCTCAAGTTCCACTCTGCACTCTCAAGTTCCATTCTATTTTCCCAAGTTCCACTATATGATTTCAAGTTCAACTCTGTTTCTAAATTTCATTCTATATTCTCACATTCCATTCTATATTCCAAAATTCCATTATTATATTAAATTTTATTTATATAGCGCCAATTCATACAGAGACCCAACAATTCCCATCATGAGCAAGCACTTGGCGACAGTGTCAAGGAAAAACATCCTTTTAAGAGGACGAAACCTCGAGCAGAACCAGACTCAGCATCTGCCGCTGCCGGTTGGGTTGAGAGAGAGAGAGAGAGGAGAAAGCGAGAGTGAGAGAGAGGAGAAAGCGAGAGTGAGAGAGAGGAGAAAGCGAGAGTGAGAGAGAGAGAGAGAGAGAGAGAGAGAGAGAGAGAGAGAGAGCAGGTGGTAAAAGATACATACAGTAGCACAATGCAAATTCCATATAGAATTTTAAAATAATAATGTAATGGTAGTGGTAATATTAATATTACTAAAATAATAGTAATAATAATGATATGAATAATAATGATAATAACAGTAATAAGACTAATAATAATAATTGTAGTAGCGGTTATCAAGCAGGAACAGAAGGTGCCTTGTAATCATAGATCCAGACTCTGCAGCTCCGGAGGCAGAAATACCTGCTGAAAGCGACTGAAGGAGAGAGGAGAGAGACAGGAAAGCACAAAACTACAGGAGAAAGATGTCGAGTTAGTAACATGCATTAATGGGATAAGAATGCATACAGATTGAATCCAAACTGGCATCTGTTTCTACAGGAGAGGAGCTTGATAACTGAAGGCTCTGGCTCCCATTCTACTTTTGGAGAGTCTAGGAACCACAAGTAACCCTGCAATCTGGGAGTGCAGTGTTCTAGTCTGGTAATAGGGTACTATGAGCTCTAAGATACGATAGTGACTGATCATTAAGAGCTTTGTAGGATTTTAAATTCTATTCTAGATTTTACAGGGAGCCAGTGCAGAGAAGTTAATATTGGAGAAATATGATCTCTTTTCCTAGTTCAATAGTATTGACAAAGGAAGCATATACAGTGGTGTGAAAAAGTGTTTGCCCCCTTCCTGATTTCTTTTTTTTTCTTTGCATGTTTGTCACACTGTTTCAGATTATCAAACAAATTTAAATATTAGTCAAAGCTAACGCAAGTAAACACAAAATGCAGTTTTTAAATGAAGGTTGTTATTATTAAGTGAAAACAAAATCCAAACCTACATGGCCCTGTGTGAAATAGTGATTGCCCCCTAAACCTAATAACTGGTTGGGCCACCCTTAGCAGCAACAACTGCAATCAAGCGTTTGCGATAACTTGCAATGAGTCTTTTACAGCGTTGTGGAGGAGTTTTGGCCCACTCGTCTTTGCAGAATTGTTGTAATTCAGTCACATTGGAGGGTTTTCGAGCATGAACTGCCTTTTTAAGGTCATGCCACAGCATCTCAATAGGATTCAGGTCAGGACTTTGACTAGGCCACTCCAAAGTCTTCATTTTGTTCTTCTTCAGTCAAACATTTAGGTGTGACAAACATGCAAAAAATTAAGAAATCAGGAAGGGGGCAAACACTTTTTCACACCACTGTATAAGGTGAACAGAACTGGTCCAAGCACAGAACCTCAAGGACAGATTGACAGATTGATCATATCTAGTAAAGAAGTGCTAACTTAGTAGCATAGTTAGAATGGGGTCTAAGAGACAGGTTGATGGCTTAGATAAAGAAATCATTGAAGTTAGTTGGAGAAGGTCAGTAGGAGAAAAGCAGTCTAAATATATATCAGGTATTTCTAAGGTTCCTGTCTTTAAGGATAAATCGTTGCCAGTTGAGGGCAGGACATGATGAATTTTGTCTCTAATAATTAATATTTTATCATTAAAGATGCTCATGAAGTCGTTACTACTGAGGGCTATAGGAATACATGACTCAATAGAGCTGTGACTCTCTATCAGTCTGGCTACACTGCTGAAAAGAAACCTGGGATTGTTCTTATTTTCCTCTATTAATGATGAGTAGTAGGCTGCTCTGGCATTACAGAGGGCTTTTCTATATGTTTTAAGACTATCTTGCCAGACTAAACAAGATTCTTCCAGATTGGTCGAACGCAATTTCCTTTCAAGTTTTTGCGATTTATTATCTTCTTTTTTAGAGGGGCAATAGAGTCGAGTGTTGTTCGCAGTGAGCCTGCACCACTATCAACAAGATGATCAGTTTGGGAGGGACTAACGTTAGCTCTGTTATATTGAGACATGGCATTGAATTAAATGCAGATGGAAGTGCTTCCTTAAATTTAGCTACAGCACTATCACATAGACATCTAGTGTAGGAGTATTTGTCTAATGGCGTTTAGTCCAGTAATAGGAGTTCAAAAGTTATTAAATAATGGTCCCATAAAGAAGGATTCTGTGGAAAGACTATTAAATGTTCAATTTCAATGCCATGAACAATGTCGAGGGTGTGGTTAAAACGGTGAGTGGGTTTATGTACAATCTGACAAAAGCCAACTGAATCTAATAATGAGATAAATGCAGTACTAAACCTATCATTATCAACGTCCACATGAATATTAAAATCAATAATTACTTTATCTGTTTTAAGGACTAAACTTGATAAAAACTTGATAAAAAATTCTGAACCAGGAGTGTGGTATACTATAATAGAATTGGCTATCATGTTTTCCAGGTTGGGTGTGAAAGACTATGAACAAGGGTTTCGAATGAGTTATAATTTAGTTTAAGTTTAGAATTGATTAATAGGTTTGAGTCGAAGATGGCTGCAGCTCCACCTCCTCGGCCGGTGCCTGGAGGAATGTGAGCATTAATTAAAGTATTTCTGATAATAAAGTATTTCTGATCTGATTAATATGACTGGGTGGAGTTGATTGATTTAGGCTAACATATTCTTCATGACCCAGCCAGTTTCAGTTTCAGTAAGACAAAATAAGTCAATTTTCAAAACTCTTTACACACTTCTCTTTAAAGGAGAGTAAGGTGGAAGGAAAAGTGACACCATCCTGGGATGGGCTGTAACCCACTCTGTGAATCTGTGGAGGAGAACGGTGATACACCACATTGTCCCATGCAATTACAAAACATTCTGGATTCTGCCTCACTTGCCGCCTTTCCTTAGTTCTCTTTAGTTATCTTAGGTTTTGAACGTAAATTTAACAGTTTTGATGATAGTAAAAATGTGCAAAATGGAGTGTAAATACACAGAGTTGAGTTTGAGTAAGAAAACAGTTCATGAAATTTGTTAAATTTGGTCATTGAATGCATTTTGTGTAAAAGCAATGAAAAGTGATCCACAGTTTAGGCCACATTGACTTCTGCTGTGCTGACTATGTGAAGAGTTTTCAAAAAGTGAACTTGTATAGAGAAATGACTTGATTTTAATTTTTTATTAGGATCGTTTAGCCCAACTGGGTTATTTTAAGTCCTCAAACATAAAAAACATCATTTTAATAGATACAAACAGAAACAAACAATATTTGTACAAGTAGAACACTTAAAACCCACAATTTTTAAAAACTATTCGTAACCATTTTCCTAGTCAGGTAGTTTATTCCACTTTAGACAAGCCTGATAGGAGAATGTTGTTTTACCAAGCTTTAGCTTTAGGCTTTAGCGAGACATAATTTGTGCCTGTAGTTGTTCTCGTATTGACCGAGTGTCTATCTCTCACCAAATGGAGTTGGTCATAAATAGCTCTTGGTTTCTTCTTATGATGAACATTATAACATAAACACAAAAGGCTTTTGTCAATGGTGTTGTTCACTGTCAATCACCCTAGAGTATTATGTAATTCAATCACTGGGGTGTCATTTGCACACCTCAAGACAATTCTAGCTGTCTTATTCTGTGCCTTTTGGAGCCTTCCTTTCTCATCGATAGCCGCATTGCCCCAAATGGCTGAGCAATAGCTGACCTGACTGCCAGTTAAGGCTTGGGTTAACTGTTTCAGTATATCCATAGGCAAATATGGGATTATTTTCTTGTATTTATTCAAGAGCGTGTTCTTTTAATTTGAGAGCATGTTGTGAGGATCCCACTGCCGTTTTCCTAAAGTAAACACTGCTAACTTTATTTACTGTATATCTCTTTGTCACATAATGTTAGTTTGTTAGTATTTATGCCTAAACTCTCTAAACATACACTCTGTTTTACAGGTACATTTTTGAGAAGTGACATATAGTGTCCAGTCAAGTATAAAGTATTTGCTGTGAGGAGATACAGAGGTAATGTCTTAGCATGTGCATGTAGCATAGTATGTAGCTAATGTAAACACTTACAGTAATGACCGGGATGTGGAGGTGGAAAGTACGATGTGAAACAATAGATGATGTGAAACAGTCAAGCAATTATTTCTGGTAAAGACAACAAATAAACCCACTAAAGTAATCAATACTAAATAACTTACTGTAGCCACTGTCCCTGTGTGTTACACATTAGTTTAATCACACCAGTGACACCATAATGAGGCAGCAACATGCCTGGAATAGACTTTATCCTGTAAATTACTGTCAACATTACTGAAAGAATTACTAATCTTATAAAGTCGCTTGCTTATTTAGTTGAAAAACTGCTCAGTAACCAAAGTATCTGCAGCTGCTGTGAGGACTGTACTGTGCCCATGTTTCTAACTTGGATC